>PVHX01022364.1:0-27838 GCA_004024805.1 Geosciurus inauris | reverse complement strand
CGGTGGCTCACGCTTGTAATCCCAGCACTTAGGGAGGCTGAGACAGGAGGATCGCGAGTTCAAAGCCAGCCTCAGCAACGGCGAGGCGCTAAGCAACTCAGTGAGACCCTGTCTCTACATAAAACACAAAATAGGGCTGGGGATGTGGCTCAGTGGTCGAGTGCCCCTGAGTTCAATCCCCAGTACCAAAAAAAAAAAATACAAAGAACTGAGGATGTGGCTCAGTGATTGAGTGCCCCTGAGTTCAATCCCTGGTACCCACTCCTCCTCCTCCCAAAAAATTCATGCATCTTTACAAATTCCACTTAGAATGAACTATTAAAAGACATGTATAGCCAGGCATAGTGGCACATGCCTATAAATCCCAGTTATCCAGGAAGTTGAGGCAGGAAGTTCACAATTTTGAGGCCAGCCTCAACAACTTAGTGAGATCCTGTCTCAAAATTAAAAATAACAAGAAGTGGGAATGTGACTTAATGTGAAAGGGCCCCTGGGTTCAATCCTGAGTGTCTAAAATTAATAAGTGAGTAAGTTGAAAAAAAGAAAACAATGTACAGATATAGTAAAAAATGGGAAACAATTCAAATGTCCATTAATAGTAAGAATGAATAATAATACAGTAATATTGGTCATACAAAGAAATAGTCAACAATAGCCGGGCGTGGTGGCGCACGCTTGTAATCCCAGCACTTAGGGAGGCTGAGACAGGAGAATCGCGAGTTCAAAGCCAGCCTCAGCAATGGTGAGGTGCTAAGCAACTCAGTGAGACCCTGTCTCTACATAAAACACAAAATAGGGCTGGGGATGTGGCTTAGTGGTCGAGTGCCCCTGAGTTCAATCCCCGGTACCAAAAAAAAAAAAGAAAAAGAAAAAGAAATAGTCAACGGTAATTAAAAGAATGATCTCAGGGATAAAGATGTAACTCAGTGCAAGAGTATTTGCCTAGCAAGCCTGAAGCCCTGTGTTTGATCCCTAGTGTTGCAAAAAGAAAAGGGAAAGAATGATATCTTGCTGCATGCAGTGGGGATGAGCCTTCACTGACAAAATGTAGAGCTAAGGAAACTAAACATAAAGAGTACGTACTATGTGATTTTGTGTGTATGAAGTTTAAAATAAGACAAAACTAATCTTTTAGTTTTAGTTGTGGCATGTAATCCTGGGTACTTGGGAGACAGAGGCAGAAGGAATGCAAGTTCAGGGCCAGTCTGGGTAAGTTGGGCCCTTTTTCAGAAAAGAAAAACAAAACATATATATATATATATATATATATATATACATATACATATACATACACACACACACACATATACATACATACACACATTTTTTTTAAAAATATATATATTTATAAAAGGTCTGGGCATATAGCTCAATAGTAGAGCATTTGTCTAGTAATATGTGTGAAGCCCAGGGTTCGATCTCCAGCACCACAAAAAAAGATAATTTAATCTTTGGCCTATAAAGTGGGATGAGAGCGGCTGGGACTGTGGCTCAGTAGTAAAGCACTTGCCTAGCATGCATGAGGCACTGGGTTCAATTCTCGGCACCTCATATAAATAAATGAAAAAAATAAAGGTCCATCAACAACTAAAAAAATATTTTTAAAAAAATAGGGTGGGAGTAACTGATAGGAAAGAGCTATAAGGAAAGCTTTTGTGATATTAGAAATATTCTGTATATTTAGGTGGTAGTTGTGCAAGTATATACAATAGTAAAAAAATTAATTGGCTTCTGCACTTAAAATTCTTAGATTTTAATGAAATACCTTAAAGTTTTTAAAACAATGAAACATTTTAAAACACGAAATATCTTAAACATCAATATTACATGATTAAGCAAGTAACAAGTCCTATAATAAAACATTAGTGTTGGAGGCTGTGTATGACTTATGGGTTTGTTTGAGCCATCACAAGGCAGGGGAGTTGTTTTTCTGAGAACTGGTGTGAGTCCACCTGTTGGAGATTGCTCAGATTAAAGCTGACACTTTACCTTAGTTCACAGCAAGCACTAGGTTAAAACCCACTCGCCCCACCCCTGGAGGTAGGCATAATCTCCCTGGTCTTAAACAACTTGTTTTTCTCATCTTTGTCCTGTTTTCCTGAAGAAGCCTGCTATACTGAAACCTTTTGATGTATTTCCCTTTAAAGATTTTGGGTCTTTTTCCTTGTTAAGCTGCAGTTCCTGCTAGGGCTGAAGAATTTACCAGGCCCCTGCTTTGAAAACTATTTTCTGTGTCTCGTCTTTTGTTGATTATTTTCAGACTTTTTAATTTTCCCAGCTGGTTCATACCTCCAAGCAGGAATCTGCTCTTTTGGTGCTGGTAACCCCAACACATTAGCATCAGAATAACTTTCATAAAAATTAACCTGTAATCCCAGCTCTTTGTGAAGCTGAGACAGGAGAATCAAAGCCAGCCTGAGCAATAGTGAGGCAACTAAGCAACTCAATGAGACCCTGTCTCTAAATAAACACAAAATAGGGCTGGGGATGTGGCTCAGTGGTCGAGTACCCCTGAGTTCAATCCCTGGTACCAAAAAGAAAAAACAAACTAAAATTATTTTTGTAAATCAAACATGCAATTTTTTTATGTGTTCTTTTTAGTTATACATGACAGTAGTATGTTTTGGCAGATTATACAGACACAGAGTATAATTTATTCTATTTAGGATCCCACTCTTGTGGTTGTACATGATATGGAGTTATCCTAGTCATGTATTCAAATACAAAGCCAGGAAAGTTATGGCCAATTAATTCTACTGTCTTTCCTATTTCCCTCCGTTCTCCCTTCCCTTTGTTTCCTTTTGTGTAATCCAGTGGATTTCTATTATTTCCCTCCCCAACTTCCCTTATTTAGGGTTTACATCCACAAATCAGAGAGAACATTCAGCCTGTGGTTTTTTGGGAATGGCTTATTTTACTTGGCATGATAGTCTCTAGTTTCATCCATTCACTGAAAAATGCCATCATTTCATTCTTCTTTATGGCTGAGTAATATTCCGCTGTGTATATAGAACACATTTTCTTTATCCATTCATCAGTTAAAGGACACCTAGGTTGTTTCCATAGCTTGGCTATTGTAAGTTGATATGGCTGGCTATTTTTAAGTGCTTTGGGAGTAGGATAAGTGGGTCAAATGGTGGTTCATTCCAAGTTTTCTAAGGAATCTCCACACTGCTTTCCAGAGTGGTTGCACCAATTTGCAGTCCTACCAATTATGTATAAAAGTACCTTTCTGCCCACATCCTCGCCAACATTTAATGTTACTTGTATTCTTAGTAATTACCATTCTGACTGGAATGAGATGGAGTATCAGTATAGTTTTAATTTGCATTTCTCTGATTGCTGGAAATGTTGAACATTTTTTCATGTATTTGTTAACCACTCGTGTTTCTTCTTTTTTTTGGTATCAGGGATTGAACTCAGGGGTATCAACCACGGAGCCACATCCCTAGCCCTATTTTGTGTTTATTTAGAGACAGGGTCTCACTGAGTTGCTTAGTGCCTCCCAGTTGCTGAGGCTGACTTTGAACTCGTGATTCTCCTGTCTCAGCCTCCCAAAGTGCTAGGATTACAGGTGCACGCCACTGCCATATTTCTTCTATGAAATGTTTGTTGAGTTCTCTTGCCCATTTATTAGGTTATTTATTTTTCTGGTGCTGAAGTTTTTGAGTTCTTTGTATATCCTGGGAATTAATGCCTCATCTGAGGTACTGGTGGTGAAGATTTTTTCCCATTGTATAGGATCTCTATACACGTTCTTAATTGTTTCCTTTACTGTGAAGAAGCTTTTATTTGATACCATCCCCTTTATTGATTCTTGATTATACTTTTTGCACATTAGGAGTCTTGTTGAGGAATTCGGTTCCTAAGCTGACATGTTGGAGAGTTGGACCTACATTTTTTTCTAATAAGGGCAAGGTCTCTGGTTTAATGCCTAGGTCCTTGATCCAGTAAGAGTTGAACAAACTTGCAATTAAAAAAAATTTTTTTAAATTGTAGATGGACACAATACCTTTGTTTTATTTATTTATTTTTATGTGATGCTGAGGATCAAACCCAGTGCCTCACACATGCTAGGCAAGTGCTCTACTACTCAGCTACAATCCCAGCCCCTCAAACTTGTGATTTTAGGGTATATGTTTCATCATAATTTTTCCAAACCATACTTTTATTGACTTAAATAATTCTATGTACTTATAGGATACAGTATTATAAATGTATGTTACTCTTTTTTAAAAATATTTTTTAGTTGTCAATGGACCTTTATTTTATTTATTTATATGTGGTGCTGAGAATCGAACCTAGTGCCTCACACATGCTAGGCAAGCGCTCTACTACTGAGTCACAACCCCAGCCCGTATGTTACTCTTTAACAACAAAAAAAATGTTGAGACATGGGAATACTCACTAGCAGACCAACACTAAAGATATACTAAAAGGTTTTAGACATAAGTGTTCAGTTTCAGGAAGAAATGAACAACCAGAAGTTAAATCTAGTACTTTCTGGTCTTTTGGATGAATTGTGTATAGCTTCTAGGTCTTCATTTCCCTTGCATCTAGTAAGGGATTTGAACCAAGTAATCTATAGGTCCCTCCTGATTCTAAAATTTACTGAGTAGGGCATGGAAAATGTTGGTTATAACGTCTTTAAGTTTATTAATATAGAGATAGAAACTGGTTGGTACCAGGGATCAAACCCAGTGGCACTTTACCTCTGAGCCACATCCCCATCCCTTTTTATTTTTTATTTTGCAACAGGGTACCACTAAATTGTTTAGCACCTTGCTAAATTGCTGAGGCTTATCTCAAATTTGTGATCCTCCTGCCTCAGCCTCCTGAGCTGCTGGGATTACAGGTGTGTGCCACCATACTCAGCTAAGAGTGGTTTTTTGGTTTTTGTTTTTTGTTTTTTTGGTACTGGGAATTGAACTCAGGGGCACTAGACTACTGAGCCACATCCCCAGCCCTATTTTGTGTTTTATGTAGAGACAGGGTCTCACTGAGTTGCTTAGCGCCTCGCCTTTGCCGAGGCTGGCTTTGAACTCGCGATTCTCCTGTCTCAGCCTCCCTAAGTGCTGGGATTACAAGCGTGAGCCACCGCGCCCAGCTTTTGGTTTTTTTTAATGAAAAAAAAAATGTAAAAAGGAAAAATTAAATGGTTCCAGTGTAAAGAAAGGGAACATTTGCTTTATGTACGCACTGAAGCTAACGTGAAAAAGGTTTTCAGAATTAGACTGCTGTCTTAAGCAGTATAATTGATATCTTTTTCCCTAATTATATATAAATATATATCCCTAAGTGTGGGTAAATCCACAAAGCAAAACCATTTTTGGATTCAAGGTTTTATTTCTCCCATATGAATGGTAATGATAAATCTTGTAATGATTTGCTTGTATTTCTGCTATTTATTGAATCTGGTTTGTCATCAGATGTCATACAGTGAAAGTTTGATTTCCAGAATGCAATCTGTTTATTCTGTTAATGAATATGTACTTTTTATTTCCTTTGGGAGTGGTTCAGATGGTTTTACTTTCTAATGGAGTGATTCGAACCAGGAAATTTAGCTATAAAAAGGCATCCTTCCCAGGCACAGTGACACACATGCTTATAATCCCAGCTGCTTGGGAGACAGGGGTAGGAGGATCCCAAGTTCAAAGCCAGCCTCGACAACTTAGCAACACCTTGAACAGCTTAGTGAGACCCTGTCACAAAATATAAATCAATCTGAGGATTTAGTTCAGTGATAAAGTACCCCTGGGTTCAGTCGCTAGTACAAAAAAGAAGCCACAGCATCCAAATAATAAAGTATATTTAAATACACTCAATATTTGCCAGCATGTCATCCTGAGGAATAAAAGAGTTTCTTTTCTTGCTTGTTCTGGTTTGGTTTTATCTGTAAAATAAAATAATCTGAAAATAAGACAAAGTAAGAAACAGTAGGTAGTAATTCAGAAAATAATATAGGTGTGGTTGTTAGTGCTCGTAATGCTGTAAGAGGCCTTTGGAGCTGGAGGGAGCCTGTGGGCCTCCTCTTTTCTAATAACAAAAACCTTGGTACCGGGGATTGAACTCAGGCACTTAACCACTGAGCCATGTCCCTTGCCATTTTTATATTTTTTATTTTAAAACAGGGTTTCGCTAAGTTGCTTGGGGCCTTGCTAAATTGCTGAGACTGGCTTTGAACTCATGATCCTCTTACCTCAGCCTCCTGAGCCACTGGAATTACAGGCGTGTACCACTGCAACCCGCACAAAAGACTGGTGAGCAGTGAGGCAGGAGGATCGCAGGCTCAGCCTCAATAACTAGCGAGACTGTCTCAAAATAAAAAATTTTACAAAACAGAACTGGAGATGTAGCTCACTGGTAAAGCACTCCTAGGTAGATGGATGGATAGATGGATGAATGGATGGATGGGTAAACAGAAAGATACGAAAAAATATTTTTTATACCACAGGGTCCTGTTTTTGAAGCTTCATATAATTTTCATTAGAAATGCAGAACCTCTGGTCCCTTTTCAGATCTACCAAGTTAGAATCTCTGTTAAACAAGAATCCTAGGCTGGGGATGTAGTTCGGTAGTAGAGTATTTGCCTAGCATGCTCAGGCCTTGGATTTGATCCCCAGCACCACAAAAGAAAAAATAAGAGATTATCAAGTGACTTCATATGCATCTTAAAGTCTGAGAAGCATTTCACCTCTTTGTAATCCTATATCATTTTGAAGCTAATAGCAATATATTTTTAATAATAATAACAATGAAGCCAGGTGCAGTGGCTCATGCCTGTAATCCCAGCACTTTGAGAGGCTGAGACAGAAGAATTACGAGTTCAAAGCCAGCCTCAGCCATGGCAAGGCGCTAAGCAACTCAGTGAGACCCTGTCTCTACATAAAACACAAAATAGGGTTGGGATGTGGCTCAGTGGTCGAATGCCCCTGAGTTCAATCCCTGGTGCCAAAATAATAATAATAATAACAATGATATACAATATATGTAAGATTAGGAACGCTATCTTTCCTGAGTAACCTACCACCTGTATTAATGCCTATGAAAGCTAGGAAATAATTATAGAAAGATTTGTATTAAAGTGTTTTGAAAGAAAGTGGACCAATGTCTACAGTTTTTTTGAAATATACAAAAATGATGGCTTGATTTTTAGAGCAATGAATAGGTGGAAAGATATGATAAATCAAAAACAATAAAGTAGTAAAGTAGTGTTGAATCCACTTGGTAAGTATATGGGTGTTGTAAAAGTTTTCAGTTTTTCTGTATGCTTTAAATTTTTTATAATGTTGGCTAGGAAAATGGAAAAACTGACAGCCTTATCCTATTTCTCAAGGGTTCTGCATAGTCATGCTTCACTATAGCTATCTCTGTATTTGCATATCCTTTGCCTTTTTCTACAAATGTATCATTTTTTTTTTTAGGGATAAAAAAGTAGTATTTTTTGAGTGTGCCACACAGCACTTTACTACTTACTACTATATGCATTATCTCATTTATTCCTTGTAATACTCTAATGAGTTAAGTATAACTGTAGTTTATATCAGAGAAAACCACAACATGGTGGGCTGAGGGTATAGCTCAGTGGTAGAGTGCTTACCCAGCATGCATAAGACGCTGGGTTCAATCCCCAGCACCACTTAAAAAAAAAAAAAAAAGCCAGCCATGCCTGATATTATGCTTCTGTACTACAATAAACTCCGGAGACTGAGGCAGGAAAATTAAAGTTCAAGGTGTTCCTTGGCAATTTAGCTAGACCCTGTCTCCAAAAAAAAAGGGAGCTGAGGACATGGCTCAGTGATCTATTGCCCCTGGGTTTAATCTCCATTACTGAAAAAAACAAATATGAGCTTAATATATTTGCATAATCTTGTAAAGGGAGATATGTTTTATTTTTGCCATGCTCAGGTAGAATCTTGGGCCTCAGATATGCTAGGCAAGTGCTCCACTACTGAGCTACATACAGCCCACAACTTATTTTGAATCTGGGGAGTCTGACTGATGGCTATAACATTGCACAATTCTAGAATCCATGATTAATTTTATTGTTGCCATAATGAAATATCATTCCCTTGGAATAAGAAATAGATAGTTATCCTGCATTATTCATTGAACCTGTCTACCCTCAACCACATGTTTACATGACTGCCTCTTAAACTCTTAAATGAAAATTTAGAATATTTTTCTGATGTGAATTTTTATTTATTCCATAACTTTTTCTTGTGTTTTTCATTTTTAAGATTCTTGGATCTCCCAGTCAGCATCATTTCCCCGTAATCAGAAACAGCCAGGGGTGGATTCTTTATATCCAGTGGCCTTACTTCCTAAACAGAATTTCCAGCCTCCAGCCCAACAAAAACTTACTAAACCAGCTAAAATCACTTGTGCACACTGCAAAAAACCTTTACAGAAGGGACAGACAGCTTATCAACGAAAAGGATCCGCTCACCTCTTCTGTTCTACCACCTGCCTTTCTTCCTTCTCTCATAAACGTGCTCGAAAGACACGAAATGTTACATGTAAAAAGTAAGCAGTATCTTTCAACATATCTCCATTTGGTTGAATATGAGCAATAAAGATAAATGTTGTGTATGTAATTGGAGTGCTGGAGAAGTTTATGAACCTAGAGTGTGTTAGAGCTGTGGACTCATTTGTATTGTGCTTACTTTTGGCAGGAAAGTGAAATTTAGGTATGAAAGTATATTGCCCTTTTCTCTGCATTCCCTTTCCTTGTTCGTACACCTTATTTCTGCCAAAGTATTACCACCATTTTTTAATGTTTCTAAAAAGCTAAACAACTGTGGCAAAGTTCTTATGCTACAAAAGGTGTTTTTGAACCTTCTCTTTCTGTTTTTTAGGAACTCATAGTAATGAAGCTAAGATTAGATTTTACTACATCCAAAAGTTATAGCTGGTTCCTAGGATTAAATAATAATAAAATGAAAAAATATCAACTATTAATCATATATTTGACTTTTTGTTAAAATACAATGTTCTTGGGGCAGGGGTGTAGCTCAGTAGTAGAGTGCCTGCTTAGCATATGTGAGGCCTGGGTTTGATCCCCAGTACAAAAAAAAAAAAAAAGAAACGGTGTTTTAAATTGTCTCTCCTTTGTATTTCAGAGATGCACCTACAAAGAAGGCTACTGTTGCTACTCCAGTAGAGTCAAGCAAATCCTTCCAAGAAATTTGTAGTACATCTTTGTCTCCCTGTGAAGACAACCAGAATCTTAGAAAAGGATTTTTTAATAAATCAAGATGTACAATCTGTAGTAAATTAACAGAGGTCTGGATTTTTATACCTAAAATATTAATTTAGGTTAACAGGGATAATTATAACTTTTAAGTGCTCTTGTAAGTTCTGCCATCTAATGCAGATATTCTGTTTATACATCATGAAGTTAAAAGGTAGAATAAGGATATACCAGAACTATCTTATTAACTAATATCCCATTTGTGTAGTATGGGAAGTACACATTTGTTTCTATGGAATTTGTTGTAATCAAATAAGTCAATGATTTGATGGTGGATTTCTTTTCATAGTAATAACGCTTTAAGAAAAGTACAGTTTCAGAACATGAGGGAAGCAACAGATCCTAATACAAGAATATGTGAAACAGAATGCATTCTGTTCCTTTAATATTAATTAAGTGATTCAACATCTTTTGAGTTGCTGAAAAGAGGAAAAAACATTAATTCAGGAAGAACTTGTTTTATACTGTTTTTTGATAACTATATTTGGTGCAGGTGATTTGATAGCTGTGTAAATCAGAGTATGATTTTATCTGTTACCACACTGAAAACCATCTTACTTAATGGATACACTGACACACTGTCCTGAACATGGATAATATTGATTCCCATATCCCCTCTTATGTTCTAGGGCAGTGAGCTTAATAACATTAAAAATGGTGCATGCTTGTAATCCCAGCAACTCAGGAGGCTGAGGCAGGAGGATCAAGTTCAAAGCCAGCCTCAGCAACTTAGTGAGACCCTATCTCAAAAAAAAAAAAAATTAAAGAAGGCTGGGATGTGGCTCAGTGGTTAAGCACCCCTGCATTCAATCCCTGGTAAAATCTCTGTCCCCCCGAAAAAAATGAATTCCTAATCCAGTTTTGTTATTCTTAATGTCTTCAGGAATTCCTTTTTCTTCTGTGAATCTTCATTTTACAAAGAGAAAAAGTGGAAGAACGTGAAATACTTTTTAATTTTTTTCCTGAATATTTCTTTCACTGATATATTATTAGGGATTCTTTGTTTCTTTTGCAGAAACTAGTTTCATTGCCTTTTTTGTTTTACTAATCTGGTTATATATTTTAATTTTGTTTTTTCTTTTAGATTCGTCATGAAGTCAGTGTTAATAATGTAACACACAAGCTATGCAGCAACCATTGCTTTAATAAGTACAGATTGGCTAATGGTCTAATAATGAACTGCTGTGAACAGTGTGGAGAGTACATGCCCAATAAAAATTCTGGAAACAATATCCTGATTGGAGGTCAGCAGAAGAGATTTTGCTCCCAAAGTTGTGTTAATGAATATAAACAGGTAATTCTTTTTAATGATCAAGTATGTAATAGCTTAACCCTGTTAGCTTACATTAACCAAATTTATCTTAGGACCTCATCTACTTCCATTTTGTCATTCTGTTATTGAGCCAACCCATCTCAGCTAAGTATTGAAATCTTCTATTTTTTTTTTTTTTTTGCATGATACTGGGTTTTGAACTCACAAATGCTAACAAAAGCACTCTACCACTGAGCAGCATCCTGTCTCACAGTATTGAAATCTATTCATTATTTAAGTAAGCTTGTTTTAAATGTTTTTTCTACAAGAGTAATTTTTCTTCTCTTCATTTTGTACTCCCACTAATAGCTTAATCCAGTAACTCTACAATCTAATCAAAATTTGATGGTGTCTGTTTTGATTTAAGCCATTCTAGTGGTGAAATGATGATTTAATTGTCATTTTAGTTAACATTTCCCTGATAACCAATACCCCCTTTGCATGAAAAGATTTTTTTTTTTTTTGAGTACCAGGGATTGAACTCAGGGGCACTCAACCACTGAGCCACATCCTCAGCCCTATTTTGTGTTTTATGTAGAGCCAGGGTCTCACTGAGTTGCTTAGCGCCTCGCTGGTGCTAAGGCTGGCTTTGAACCCGTGATTCTCCTGTCTCAGCCTCCCAAAGTGCTGGGATTACAGGCATGCGCCACCACGCCTGGCTGAAAAGATAATTTTATCTATTCAAATTTTGTGTGTGTGTGTGTGTGTGTGTGTGTTGCAAACTGATCCCAGGGGTGCTACCACTGAGCCACATCTTCAGCCTTTATTTTTATTCATTTATTTAATTATTTTGGTACTGGGGATTGAACCCAGGGATGCCATACCACTCAGCTAAATGCTCAGTCCTTTAAATTATTTTTATTTTGAGAGAGAGTCTAAATTGCTGAGACCGACTTCCAACTTGTGATCCTTCTGCCTCAGCCTTCTAAGTCTCTGGAATTACAGACGTATACCACTATGCCCAGTTTTATATTTTTATTTTGAGACAGTCCTGCTTAGTTGTCCAGGCTGGTCTTAAAGTTGTGATCCTCTTGCCTCAGCCTCCAGAGTAACTGGGATCACAGACATGTACCACCTTGCCTAGCAGTCTCGTCAAATCTTCAGGCAATTTTTTAAATTGAGTTGTCTCTTTATTTTGAGACCACAGCTCCCTATGTTGCCCAGGCTGTCCTGGAACTCCTGCCTCAGCCTCCCCAGTAGCTGGGGCTATATGTACACACTACCATGCCCAGCTCAAATTGGGTTGCCTTTTAATTGCTAAGTGTTGGAATTCTTTCAATATTCTGGATACATGTTATTTGTAAAATAAATATATTCAGAAGATTTTCTTTCAGACTGATTTGTCTTTCATTTCTTTTTTTTTTAATACTTTTTTAGTTGTAGATGAACATAATGTCTTTATTTTATTGCTTTGTATGTGGTGTTAAGGATCAAACCAAGGGCCTCACGCATGCAAGGCAAGCGCTCTACCACTGAGCCACAGTCCCAGCCCTGTCTTTCATTTCTTAATGTTGTTTTTGAAAAGCACAGGGTTTTACTTTTTATTAAAAAGTTCAATTTATTACTTGCTTTTCTGATTAATGTTTATATTCCATTAAAGGAATCTTTGCCTACCAATATTAAAAAGATATTTTCCTACATTTTCTTCTGGATGCTTTCTTTTTTGCAGTGCTTGAAATTGAATTCAAGGCAGGTTCTCTACCATTCCAGCCCTAGAAGCTTTTTAGTTTAAGCTTTCATTTTTAAGTCTATGATTCATCTTGTATTAATTTTGTATATGGTATGAGGTATGGGTTAAGGAATTAATAAATTACGTGATTAAAGATATTAAAAGGCTTCAGTAATCAAGGCATTATGATACTGGGATATAAACAAACTGATCAGTGGAATAGAAGACAGTCTAGAAATAGAACCACAAATATAGTCAGTTGATTTTTTTTTTTAATTTTTAATTTTTGCAGTGCTGGGGATTGAACCCAGGGCCTCGTGCATGCTTAAGCAAGTGCTTTCCCACTAAGCTGCATCCCCAGCACCAGTCATTTGATTTTAGAAGGTACCAAATTATCTTGATGATAAACGCAGGGTTTGGTTTTGTTTTGTTTTGTTTTTTAACAAATGATGCTGGCTGGGTACAGTAATGCATGCCTGTAATCCCAGAAGTTTGGAAGGCTGAGGCAGGAGGATCACAAGTTCAAAGCCAGCTTCAGCAAACAGCGAGGTGCTTAAGCAGCTTGGTGAGATGATGTCTTTAAATAAAATACAAAATAGGGCTGGGGATGTGGCTTAGTGGTCAACTGCCGGTGAGTTGAATCCCTGGTAACCCGCAAGAAAAGGGCTGAGGATGTGCCTCAGTAGTTAAGCACCTCTGGGTTCAATAACCTGTATCAAAAACAAAAATGCTAGCCGGGCGCGGTGGCTCAAGCCTGTAATCCCAGGATTTAGGGAGGCTGAGACAGGAGAATTGCGAGTTCAAAGCCAACCTCAGCAGCGGCGAGGCACTGAGCAACTCAGTGAGACCCTGTTTCTACATAAAACACAAAATAGGGCTGAGGATGTGGTTCAGTGGTCGACTACCCCTGAGTTCAATCCCCAGTACCAAAAAAACCCCAAAAACCAAAAATGCTGAAGCATTGTTTTCATTTGTATGGAAATAAATGAAACTTGATCCCACTTTATTCTGTATACAAAAATTAAGTTGGAATGGATTGTAAACATAAAGCTAAGATTTTTTTTTTTTTTTTTTTTGCAGTTCTGGGGATTGAACCCAGGGCCTTTTGCACTTTATCAACTGAGCTATATCCCCAGCCCCTAAGAACATTATTAATCCCATTTCACTAGGATTTACATAGTTAGCTTTAGGGAGAATTAACCGTCAAGTACTAGGCTTATTAAATAGAACAAACAAATACCCATAGTTCACTTTTAGGTTGTTTTTGCAAGGAAGGTTTATGCTGTCTTTAAGTATACTGTTTCTAATATTCAATAAAGCTTTTGGAGATGGCTTATAGAAGAGCACAGTGAACAATTTAAAAATAGATGAAAAATTTTAAAATGTTATCTTTTAAAAATAGTGCATGGCAAAAGTAATATCAGAAGAGGTAAAGATGGGGAAATATACATAGTCCAAATAGCAGCAGTATATCCAGATTTTTATTTTTTTTCTTTTTCTGTACTGGAGATTGAACTCAGGGCTTCACACATGTGCTAAGCAAATGCTTGTTCAGCTATATTCCCAAACCTTTTCATTTTATTTTGAGACAGGGTCTCACTAAATTAACCAGACTACCTTCAAATTTGAAATCCTTCTGCCTTAGCCTCCCGAGGTGCTAGAATTACAGGGCCATTGCACCTGGCTTAGACTTTCTTGAGCAACTTCATTATCTACCATTCTAATCCCTTAGAAGAAAGTCTGAAATCCAATGGATTATAAAAATATGAGGTACTTCCTAATTGACTTCTTTCATGTATTGTTCTGTTTTCAAGGTTCATCTGTGTTATAATATCAGTACTTCATTTGTCTGTATTCCCATATTATCCATCAAATGGATAATACTGCATTTTCCTACCCATTACTTGTGGACAGACATTAGTTTCAATTTTTTTTTCTATTAGGAATACTAATGTTGTGAACATCTGTGTTTTTGTGTGGACATGTTTTTATATTTATCTTGGGTGGAATAGCTTGGAATAGAATTGCTGGGTCATGTGATAACTGTTTACACTTCAGTGAAACTGCCACACTTTTGTTGTTGTTGTTGTTTCTTCATTTGATACCATGGATTGAACCCAGGGGCACGTAACCAGTTGCTTAGGGCCTTGCTAGGTTGCTGAGGCTGGCTTTGAGCTTGGGATCCTCCTGCCACAGCCACCCAAGCCGCTGGGATTACATGCATGGGCCACCATGCCTGGCAAACTGCAACACATTTTCAAAGCAGATACATCATTTTATATTCCCACCAGCACCTTAGAAAGGTTCTAGTTGGGTATTTTCCCCAGTATTGAAGATTGAATGCCAGGCCTTTCCCAGGTTATACAAGTGCTCTCCTACTGAGCTATATCACCAGCCCTTTTTTTTTTTCTTTGAGTTGGGGTCCTGCTCACTGTCCTCCAACTTGTGATCCTATCTCAGCCTCCTTAGTATCTGGGATTACAGGCTGGGATTATAGGTATGGATCACCTCCCCTATCTATTTCTCTACATCCTTATCAACATTTGTAATTATCTATTATAGTCATCCTACTGAGTGGGAAGTGCTATGCTTTGTTGTTTGATTTGCATTTCTTTGGTTGCTAATAATGATTTTTCACATGCTTATTGAGCATTCCTACATACATTAACTTTTTTAAATGTTAAGAATTTAAAATAAAGTCATAATCTCTTACATCTTTCCAGATGACGGAAATAAAATCAAAAACATCAACATTAGAAAACAGAAAAAGGAATGCCATCAGAGAAGAAAATGAAAGAAAATTATATGGATCATCGAATACACTTTTGGAAAAAATAGAAGGAATACCAGAAAAAAAGGAAAAGATTTTGGAACTACAGGTTTCAGCAGAATGTAGCCCAGATACATTGCTGAACAAACAGAATGTGAATTTACCTCTTCCCATATCAACCATAGCTGATAAATTTCAAGAGCAACTGGAAAACAAAACTTCAGACAATTCCATTATACCAGTTGTGCTTTCTGCAGATCCAGGTACATGGCCTCGAATTCTGAATATTAAACAACGGGATACTCTTGTTGAAAATGATCCACCTCAAGTAAGAAATTTTAACTTTCCAAAAGACAATACAGGGAGGAAGTTTTCAGAAACTTACTATACACGAATTCTTCCAAGTGGTGAAAAAACAACTAGATCCTGGTTACTATATTCAACCTCAAAAGATTCTGTGTTTTGCCTATATTGCAAACTCTTTGGGGAAGGGAAAAACCAACTGAAAAATGAGAATGGATGCAAAGATTGGCAGCATTTATCACATATTCTTAGTAAACATGAAGAAAGTGAAATGCACATCAATAATAGTGTTAAGTATTCAAAATTAAAATCTGATTTGAAAAAAAATAAAACTGATGAAGCTGCAGAACATAGATTTTATGACGATGAGAAAAATGTTGGTGTGCAGCTATTTTACACATAATATACCTGATTTGGATTTTGACATGACAGTGTCTTAGCATTATTCAGAATAGACCTGTACCATAAGTCAGTACATTAAGTTTTGAGTCTCCTATACAGAGTAACTTACAACAACAGTTCATTAGCAATAAGTATAATAACAAATAAATAGTCAAGAATGTTCCTGTTCCATATCTAAAACTAATTGAATTCAATAGTCATTATTGCAGATTTTAGTAAATATAGTTTTCAATTGTCAGTCTGTCAGTTCTCATGTTTTTAAAATTGATGTTTGAGAACTGCCGTGTTTAGTAGGGCTTAGTTAATATTCCTGGTTACCATGAAAGAGGAAGAAAAGACTTGAAATTATTAATGCCAGTTTGAATAAGATACCTATGTGAACAAGCATTCTCATTTTATTAAAATAAAAACATGGTTTCAGAAAATTTACTTTATTATTAAAGCAAAACATTGTTTAAGAAGACAGAATGAAATATGAAACTACAGCTTTTTGCTGTTAAACCAAATATTTGTGATTTATTTCTTTTGAACGAAACATTTTTCTATTTGAGCAAAACAGCATTATTGCTTATAGTAAATAAAGATGACTAATTTGCATTTTTGTTTTATATTTTTTTATAATTTAATTTGTAAATGTTTAGCTTTTGTTGTATGAGAACTATAAGCATAAAGAATACATACCTATTTTTTTGTTGGTTCAAATATAAGAAATATTAAAATAAAAATATATCAAGTTAACTTTTCCATATTGTGGGTGGTTTGTTTTTCCTGTGAAAGATGACTACATATACATGAAATTTGAGAAATAGATTTAAATTTTTTGATATGGTTAGCCAGTGTCCTCATCACTATGAATTTATGGTACCAGGGATACTTAACCACTGAGCTACATCCTCATCCCTTTTTTATTTTTTATTTTGACACTGGGCCTTGGTAAATTGCTTAGGGCCTCGCTAAATTGTTGAGGCTGGTTTTGAATTTGGGATCCTCCTGCCTCAGCCTCCCAAGCTGCTGGGATTACAGGCATGTGCCACTGTGCCTGGCAGTAATTCTTTTATTTGTTTCTGATCTCTGATGCCAGTTTTATCATATTAAAATCTTATATACACTTGGGCTTATACTTTTTAAAAAAAAAACTTTTTAGTTGTATATGGCCACAATATCTTTATTTTGTTTGTTTATTTTTATGTGGTGCTGAGGATCGAACCCAGTCCTCACATGTGCGAGGCAAGCGCTCTACCACTGAGCCACAACCCCAGCCCTGGGCTTATACTTTTAAGACTTTTCCTGTGAAACAGTTGTATATGAGCAGAAGATACATTTTTTTTTTCCCCTTGTGCTAGGCATTCAACACAGGGCACTCTACCACTGAATGACATCATCAGCCATTTTTATTTTGAGACAGGGTCCCCCTAAGTTGCCCAGGCTGGCCTTGAACTCCTATCTCAGCCCCACCAGACTAGCTGGGATTATAGGCACATACCACTATGCCTGGACCCAATTTGTTTTATAAGGCCAGAAATAACCAGATGATAAATTCAGGAATCAGGTAAGAAAAAAAATCACAGGCCATACTCTCATGAACATACTAAAATACTAAACAAAATATCAGTAATTAGTTCTAGAGAAAAATAAAAAGGGTGACATAACCAAGTAAGGTTTTTTCCAGCAATAAAATGATTAACATTTGAAAATCAAATTATATAATTTAACACAATTTGGTAAATGGACAAAGACAATACTATCTCAATAGAGAAAGGAATTTGATAAAATTTAAGAGCACTCATAAGAAAACCTCAGCAAACTAAGAATAAAGGGAAACTTTTTTTAATATAATTTTTAGTTGTAGATGGACATAATGTCTTTATTTTTATTTATTTTTATGTGGTGCTGAGGATCGAACCCAGTGCCTCACGCATGCGAGGCAAGCGCTCTACCACTGAGCCACGATCCCAGCCCAAAGGGAAACTTTTTTAGGAAAAATTTTTTTTTTGTTTTTGGTACTGAAGATTGAATTCAGGGGCACTCGACCACTGAGCCACATCCCCAGTCCTATTTTGTGTTTTATGTAGAGACAGGGTCTCACTGAGTTGCTTAGCACCTCGCCATTGCTGAGGCTGGCTTTGAACTCGTGATTCTCCTGTCTCAGCCTCCCTAAGTGCTGGGATTACAGGCTTGTGCCACGGCGCCCGGCTTAGGAAAAAGAATTTTAAAACCTGTAACTAGAGGCTCTGAATGTTGTGGTAAGAGTGCTTGCCTAGTATGCTTGAGGTCTTCAGTCCATTCCCCAGCACTGCAAACAAGAAACAAATCTGCAACTGAAGTGCTTAATGAAACCATGGCAAACTAATATTAATAGGAAATTTGGCAAGGTAGTTAAACTGTAAGGCCAATATATTAAGAAATTGATTGTACTTCTCTATTAGTAATAGAGGAAATTAAATACTTTCTACAATAGCATCTTGAAAATCATATAGGAATAATCTTGTGAAAGTTATGCATAATCACAGAAGCCTATTAAAACAGATTAAAGAAAACTTGGGCCCTCTCTGTCTTCTCTGGACTGGGAACAGCTTTCTTGCCATGGCCCCTCACCCCCTGAAAATGTATGCCTGCTCCAAGTTCCTTTTCACTCACTCCTTGGTCAGGAGCACCTTAGCTGCTGAGCCGACCACTATCTGCACTGTTGCTGAATTGACCAGAGACACTGACATATAAGAGCTTCAGCAGCTTGGCAGTACCACATCCCCTGACCTCACTTATCCCAAGCCACAGCTTCCAAACCAGCACCATTTCAAGGGACATCGACACAGCAGCCAAGTTCATTGGGGCTGGGATTGGGACTGTATTTGGAAGCCTTATTATTGGTTATGCCAGGAACCCTTCTCTGAAGCAACAGTGCTTCTCTTACGCCATTCTGGGCTTTGCCCTCTCAAAGGCCATGGGGCTCTTTTGCCTGATGGTGGCCTTTCTCATCCTCTTCGCCATGTGAAGGAGCAGTCTCCTCCGCTTCACATTCTTTCTCCCTTGTCTACCCTGTATGTCCCTTTTCCTATATCTCCCCAGGCAGTCTGGGGAAAGTGGTTGGCTCAGGATTTGACAGAGGGAAGGCAAATAAATACTGTATTAATAAGAAAAAAGAACCTGGGGTCTGGGAATGAGGCTCAGTGGTAGAGCATGCATGAGGCCCTGGGTTCCATTAACAATACTGTGGGGTGGGGGACAAGTTAAGGGTGGGGGACAATACTATATTCCTAAATTGGGAGACTTAATATTAACATGAAGATATCAGTGCGTCCCATACTGATCTAGATTCAACACTATAGCAGGAAAATCTCATTGAATTTTGTTTTGGGGTGGAAATTGATGAACTGATTATGAAGTTTATCAGAAATTCAAAATCTTAGAATAATAATAGCCAAGACATTCTTTGGTACTAGGGATTAAACTCAGGGGTACTCGACCACTGAGCCACATCCCCAGCCCTATTTTTTGTTTTATGTAGAGACAGGGTCTCACAGAGTTGCTAAGCGCCTCGCCGTTGCTAAGGCTAGCTTTGAACTCGCGATGCTCCTGTCTCAGCCTCCCAAAGTGCTGGGATTACAGGCGTATGCCACCGCGCCCAGCTTAACTGTAGTTTTATGATATATGATAGACTAGGGATAGAGCCTGTAAGCTATAAATAAATAAATAAATAAATAAATAAATAGGGCTATGGATATACCTCACTGGTAGAGCAATTATCTAACATGTGTAAGGCTCTAGGTTCAATTCTCAATACTGGGGCATGGGGGGAGAGATGTGCCCACAAAAGGGAATGGGGACAATCACCAAGGACAAATTCTGAGCATTACCAGTCATTTATGTGGAAGAAAAAAAAAGCAAAGGGCATTTGATGAATATGTGAATAGAAGAATCCAAAGAGAGGCAACAGATGCTCACTGAATGGTCCAGAAGTTAGTTTGAGAACAGCTAAAACAAAGATCTTCTCCTAATTCCATAACTGATTAGTATAAGGAGCTCAGAAGTCCTGAAACTGAACAATGAAGGGTTTCTTCAAGGACAAGACCTCACTCAGAGCAATCAAAATTGAGCAAGTTAGAGACCAATCAGAGAGGTTCTGGGTAAAAACATTACAAGGGTAATAGAGGTTATCTCAGAAAGCAGGTTGACAAAAGTTTTTATTTTATTTTATTTTATATATATATATTTTTAGTTGTCAATGGACTTTATTTATTTATATGTGGTGCTGAGAATCAAACCCAGTCCCTCCCACATGCTAGGCAAGTGCTCTACCACTGAGCCACACCCCAGTCCAAGTACTGAGGATTGAACTCAGGAGTACTCGACCACTGAGCCACATCCCCAGCCCTATTTTGTGTTTTATGTAGAGACAGGGTCTCACTGAGTTGCTTAGCGCCTTGCCATTGCTGAGGCACTCCTGCGTTACACATCTTAATAATTTAGAGAAAATAAATTTGCCTACAAGTGAGCAACAGAAAAAAATATCAAGGCCAAACCCCATGCAAAATTAAAAGACAAGGGCTAGGGTTGTGGCTCAGTGGTAGAATGCATGCCTAACATGTATGAGGTATTGGGTTTGAACCTCAGCACCACATAAAAATAAATAGAAATAAAGGTATTGAAAGAAAAGAGACTCAACTCTTTAAAAAAAATTGAAAGGCAAAAGAGATGGGGCCTGAAGTATATAGTTCAGTGCAAGAGTGCATGCTTATGATGCACAAGGCCTTGGGTTCCATCCCCAGGACCACAGAAAAGAGAGAGCTAGGCACAGTGGCGCATACCTGTAATCCCAGCAACTCAGGAGGCTGAGGCAGAAGGATGTCAAGTTCAAAGCCAGTCTCAGCAATTTAGGGAAGCCCTAAACAATTTAGTGACACCCTGTCTCCAGATAAAATATAAAAAGGGCTGGAGATGTGGCTCAGTGGTTAAGCACCCCTAGGTTCAATCACTGGTATGTATGTATGTATGTATGTATGTATGTATAAATAAATAAATAGATAAAAGAGAGAGGAGAGAATAAAAAACAGAAGGAGATAATGAAATTGCACCAAAAAGACTTGCTCAGAAAGCATTGCAATTACAACATGTTACTTCAAAACAAGGTTACATACCACATACTTTGAAATGCATCAAAAATAATATGTATTGATGAATAGATGGGTAAATAGATATGTGATAAAGCAAGTACAGATACATGTTATCAGCAGATACAGGTATCAGTATACAATGGTTTGTAAAATTCTTTTCAACTGATAGATTGTGCCCTTAGAAAATTATGTATATAAATGGTAATCAATAGAAGAGTCCAAGGCAGAGAAGAGAAACGGAATGACTAGAATTATAATATAAATCTAACATTGGAAAAACTCAGAGCCACAGCCCAATGATTTTCAAAAAAATGAATATGTAAAAGTATGGAAAACTAAAAGGATACTGTAGATCTCAAGTTCAAGGCCATCTGAGCAACTTAGAGAGATGCTGTCTCAAAAGGGTTGAGGGGATAGTCTGGAGTAGTAGCTCAGTGGTAAAGCACTTGCCTAGCATGTGTGAGAAACTGGATTCCATTTTCAGCACCACATAAAAATAAATAAATAAAGGTGTTGTGTCTATCCACAACTAAAAAAAGTATTAAAAAAAAAAAAGGACTGAGGATGTACCTGTTGTAGAGCACCTCTGGGTTTCTTCCCCAGTACCACATACACAAATAATTAATACAAAAATAGGGCTGGGCTAGGCATGTACCTCAGTAGTAGAGCAATCCAGGTTCAATCCCCAGTAACATCAGAAAAAAGAATAACACAGAGGATAATAAAATAGAGAAAAACTATTTGTGATTTTTTAATAAGATTAGGCTCACCTGAACAAAGATCTGGAAAAAACAAGTAGATACTTCTAAGATATGTGGAGAGGATATTTTTCTTTTTGAAACAAGTGTCAACTCTAAAGATAGGGATTTATTCTGATGGAAGAGAACTTAATAGGAAACCCCTAATCTAAACTAAGTTTTACACTGGGTGTGGTGGCGCGTTCCTGTAATCCCAGCAACTCCAGAGGCTAAGGCAGGAGGATCGAAAGTTCAAAGCAGGCCTCAGCAATATATCAAGCCCCTAAACAATTTAGTAAGACCCTGTCTCAAAAAATAAAAAGGGCTAGGCATGGTGGTACACACTTTTAATCCCAGTGGCTCGGGAGGCTGAGACAGGAGGATCTCTAGTTCAAAGCCAGAGCAATGGCAAGGTGCTAAGCAACTCAGTGAGACCCTCTCTCTACGTAAAATACAAAATAGGGCTGGGAATGTGGCTCATTGGTTGAGTGCCTTTGAGTTCAATCCCTGGTACCAAAAACAAAAATAAAAAATAAAGCTGGGCACAGTGGCACATGCCTGTAATCCCAGCACTTAGGGAGGCTGAGACGGGAGAATCACGAGTTCAAAGCCAGCCTCAGCAACAGTGAAGTGCTAAGCAACTCAGTGAGACCCTGTCTCTAAATAAAACACAAAATAGGGCTGGGGGTGTGGCTCAGTGGTCGAGTACCCCTGAGTTCAATCCCCAGTACCAAAATAAATAAACAAATAAGTAAATAAATAAATAAATAGAACTGGGGATGTGACTCAGTGTTAAAGTATCCCTGGTTCAGTCCCCAATACCAAAAAAATAAAAATAAACTAAGTCTTTGTTACTCTTCATTGTTAGAGTAAGAATAAATACAAGGACATTTATAGAGGTCTATAAAAGGAAAAGTGATCCATAGTTCTGTAATCTTCAAATGTCTTATCACATAGCCTTTGTCAATTATCACTGATTCTGGTTTTATACCATCTAGCTGATATCTGTAAAAGGCTTGAAGATGAGGGCTGGGGGTATAGCTCAGTTGGTAAAGTGCTTGCCGAGCATACATAAGGCCCTGGGTTCAATCCCCAGCACCATCAAAAAAAAAAAAAAAAAGGCTTGAAGATGAGCTGGTCATTGGTGGTATTCACCTGTAATCCTAATTTCTCTGAGGCAGGAGTGCCAGCTCTAAGCCAATCTAGTCAATTTAGACAGAGCCCCATCTCAAAATAAAACATTTTTTTAAAAAGGTTGGGGATCTAGGACACTGGTAAAGCACTTGGCTTTGCATGTGCAAAGTCCTGGGTTCAATCACCAGTACTGAAAAAAAAAAAGTAGACAAGAATATACAGAAGGGTATTACTAAAAGAATCTTCACTTTAACCATGCTAACACTTCAACAGGGTAATTACTTCTAATGGTAAAACCTGTTTTGCACTGATACACTCCTGTAATCCCAGTGGTTTAGGAGGCTGAGGCAGGAGGATTGCAACTGTGAGGCCAGCCTCAGCAATTTAGTGAGACCCTATCTCAAAATAAAAAATAAAAAGGGCTGGGGATGTGACTCAGTGGTTAAGCATCTCTGGGTTCAATCTCCAGTACCCTGCCCCCCCCCAAAAAAAGAACCCTAGTCTTTGGTATTCTGTTTTCTTTTATAACAGCAAACAGACTAAGACCCCATTTTATCACAAATGTCATATTGGGTGGGGGGCAGGTTACCAGAGTTTCATCCCAGGGACACTTTACCACTGGGCCACATCCCCAGCCCTTTTTGTTTTTTATTTTGAGACAGTTGCTGAGGCTAGCCTCACACTTGTGATACTCCTGCCTCAGCCTCCTAAATTGCTGGCTTACAGGCATGCACCACTGTGCCCAGCCAGATGAAGTTTTTATTTTATTGGTTGTATGTTGCAGTACTATGGATTGAACCCAGGGCACTCTACGAATGAGCTACATCCTCAGCGCGTCCCCCTTTGTTTTTAAATATATTTTTAGTTGTCAAAGGACCTTTGTTTATTTGTTTATTTATTTACATGTGGTGCTGAGAATTGAACCCAGTGCTTCACACGTTAGGCAAGCACGCTATCACTGAGCTATGATGGCAGCTCAATCCCCAGCCCTTTTTATCTTTTATTTTGAAACAGGGTTTCCCTAAATTGCTTGGGGCCTTGCTAAATTGCTGAGGCTGCCCTTGAATCTGCACTCCTTCTTCCTCAGCCTCCCAAATCACTGGATTACAGATGTGCCCCACCTTGCCTGGTGAGACTAAGATATTTATAAAGAACAAATATTGCCGGGGGTGGTGGTTCAAGCCTGTAATCCCAGCACTTAGGGAGGCTGAGACAGGAGAATCAAGAGTTCAAACTCAGCCTCAGCAACGGCGAGGCGCTAAGCAACTCAGCGAGACCCTGTCTCTACATAAAACACAAAATAGGGCTGGGGATGTGGCTCAGTGGTCGAGTGCCCCTGAGTTCAATCCCCAGTACCAAAAAAAAAAAGAGCAAATATTTGGGGCTGGGCATAGTGGTAATGCTCGCCTACCACGTGTGAGGCAATGGGTTCGATCCTCAGCACCACATAAAAATAAAATAAAGAGGGCTGGGGTTGTGGCTCAGTGGTAGAGTGCTTGCCTAGCATGCATGAGGCACTGGGTTCAATTCTCAGCACCACATATAAATAATAAGTGAATAAAATGAAGATCCACCAACAACTAAAAAAATATTAAAAAAATAAAATAAAATAAAGATATTCTGTCCACCTACAACTAAAATACAAATATTTAAAAAATATTTATTTAGCACATAGTTCTTGAGGCTTAGAAGTCCAAGGGTATGATGATGGCATCTTGCAAAGAGCCTTTGTACTATGTCATCCCATGGCAGAACACAAAAGGACAAGAAAGAGCAAGAGTGAATGGGAACTTGGCTAAACTCTTCCTTTTTATCAAGAATCTCATCCTACAGGACTTTGAGCCACAACAAAGGTATATGGCAGCCACCACGGGCTCGGACAATTTATGAAAACCTAATATACAGCCTTAAAATAGAATGGGGACCTAAATACCCAGAAGCACCCCCACCCTTTATAAGATTTGTAACAAAAATTAATATGAATGGAATTAATAGTTCTAATGAAGTGGTAAAGCCAAAAGCCATATCAATGCTAGAAAAATGACAGAATTCATATAGCATCAGTTATTCTGTAAAAACTGCTGGGCTTAATGATGTCTAAAGAAAATATGAAACTCAGGCTAGGGTTGTGGCTCAGTGGTAGAGCACTTGCCTTGCTCATGGGAGGCACTGGGTTCGAGCCTCAGCACCACATATAAATAAATGAATAAATAAAGGTCAATCGACAACTAAAAAAATTAAAAAAAAAAAAAAAAGAAAATATGAAACTCTCTCAACGACCATTATAGCAACTAATTAAAAAAAAACAATAGGGGCTGGGATTGTGGCGCAGTGGTAGCGTGCTCGCCTAGCACGCGTGAGGCACTGGGTTCAATCCTCAGCACCACATAAAAAGAAAAAAATAAAGATATTCTGTCCACCTACAACTAAAAAAATAAATAAAAAAACTTAAAAAAACAAAAAACAATAAAATTATAGGCCCTCCCCATATTTAATTTAAGTAGTCTTCATTTTCTGCAGTAGCAAATTTTCTAGATACTTGTTGTAGATCTCAAAGTACTAGAAAGGAAGCTCCCATTCAAGGGCAATGTGACTTAAGATGCTGTAAATTATACTAATTTTTTTGTCCATTTGAAATATATAAGCTGTGCTATAATAACAACAAAAACTACTCCCACAATAACTAATCCACTTACATAATAGCAGCATTAATCTACTCAAAGACAGAAACATCATGACCTAACTCTCCTAATAGTTCCACCTCTCAACAGTGTTGCATTGGGGATTAAATTTCCAACACATGAACTTTGGGGGACACACTCAAACTATACCAAATGGGAAGTAGACATGGAGCATTTGTCTTGGTCTGGATCTCAGACTAATTTATATATGGCAGATTCGTGGAGTGAATCACCAGCCTCACAACAGGATGGGTTTTATAAGCTTTAATATGAGATAATATAATAATAAGCAAGCAACAGTTATACTTAGCAATCTTGAGTATTGCATATAATGAATCAATAATATAAAAGAAAAGAAAGAAAGAGCGGCTCCAGCCTGATAAGCACTCACCCATCAATACCGGATAACACAACACCGGTTTGCAAGTATACTCAAAGCATCATCATCACCTTCAATACCTGTGCTTGGGTAAAGGAAGCAACACTGAGGGTAGGGTAAACACATAGGTGAGATTCAGATTCTTTCTTCACAAGTCAGATTCCTTCTCATCATCAAGTTCCTTCTTCTCACTCAAAGCATCGGATTCCTTCTTCCCCAGTTGGATTCCTTCATCTCCAGCTGGATTTCTTCCTCTCCAGTTGGATTCCTTCTTCTCTGGTTGGATTTCTTCCTCTCCAGTTGGATTCCTTCTTCTCTGGTTGGATTTCTTCCTCTCCAGTTGGATTCCTTCTTCTCATTCTCATTCCCTTTTGGAGGACTTAAAAAGGCACAGCAACCCCTCCCAATATGCAGTCCAGTGTTATGCAACTGGCCTTAGGTTGTTTTTCTCTGCAAGGTGGGAACTGGCCAGGTTCCAATCTCACAGGATCCAAAATTAAAAGTTTTGATGCACCAAGAGCTCATTAGTGCGCCAGATGGCCCTGAACAATAACATTGAGAGTGTTTACTGTCTTCAAAGTCTCTCCAAATTCCTCACTAATGGACCCTCCTCTCCAAAGTCACTTAAGGACGGGCCCATATTATTAACTATCTATACAGCATTTCTGCTGAGCACCAAGGTATGATGATTGTTTTGAGGAAATTACCTATGTGATCATTTGAATTGCAAGCTAAAATAAGTGGAACTTTTTTTTTCTTCCTGGCATTATTGGGGATTAAACCTAGAGAGGCTGTACCACTGAACTACATCCCACCTTTCTTTTTTTTGGTACTGGGCATTGAACTCCAGAGTACTGGACCACTGAGCCACAACCCCAGCCCTATTTTGTGTTTTATTTAGAGACAAAGTCTCACTGAACTGCTTAGCACCTTGACATTGCTGAGGCTGGCTTTGAACTTGCGATTCTCCGGTCTCAGCTTCCCAAAGTGTTGGGATTGTAGCTGTGAGCCACTGCGCCTGGCCCAGCCCTTTTATATTTTGTTTTGAACTTGATAGTTTCCTGATACTTCAAGAATTTTCTGGTGAGACCAATGGTGACATTAACAAATATAATTTTATAAGTTCTTATAAAATGAAGTGACAACATTTTGCAAAAAATTGTATCATTTAATGGATCCATATTTTCAAATGTTACAAAATCATGCCAGGGTAAAAATCCATTCAAACCACAAGTTTAAACCAATGGATTTTGATGTAAACAGAATAAAAATTCATGGATATGGTTTTAGATTCTACTTACAGCTAATATTTAAGAAAATACCACTTGTTACATTTTTGGTGCAGTATCAGAGAATATCCACAATAATCTGACAAGGTATTAAAATACTCCTTTTTAGTCAGGCGCGGTGGCGCACGCCTGTAATCTCTGCACTTTAGAAGGCTGAGACAGGAGAATCGCGAGTTCAAAGCCAGCCTCAGCAATGGTGAGGTGCTAAGCAACTCAGTGAGACCCTGTCTCTACATAAAACACAAAATAGGGCTGAGGATGTGGCTCAGTGGTCGAGTACCCTTGAGTTCAATTCCCAGTACCAAAAAAAACAAAAACCAAAAACCTCCTTTTTAATGAAAAATAATATGTATGTACACTTATGTAATTTTCTTCATATAAAGCAAACAATATTTGTTACAGATTGAATACAGAAGTCAATATGATAGTCCTGCAGTTTTCTATTAAAAAGGAATTGTAAATAAGCCAGACGCAGAGGCACACACCTGTAATCCCAGCACTTAGGGAGGCTGAGACGGGAGAATCGCCGAGTTCAAAGCCAGCCTCAGCAGATGTGAGGCACTAAGCAACTCAGTGAGACCCTGTCTCTAAATAAAACACAAAGCCGGGCGCGGTGGCTCAAGCCTGTAATCCCAGCACTCAGGGAGGCTGAGACAGGAGAATCGCGAGTTCAAAGCCAGCCTCAGCAATGGCGAGGCGCTAAGCAACTCAGTGAGACCCTGTCTCTACATAAAATACAAAATAGGGCTGGGGATGTGGCTCAGTGGTAGAGTGCCCCTGAGTTCAATCCCCGGTACC
>PVHX01022363.1:0-27835 GCA_004024805.1 Geosciurus inauris | reverse complement strand
GAGGACCGGGTGAGCGTCCGGGCTGGGGACCCAGCTGCGGGAGCGGGGTGCGTGGACACTCCCGCGCTGGCTCCGGGAGCCCTACTCCTGCCGCGGGTCCCTGGAGAGGGGCCGGGCGCCGCCCAGCGCCGCTGCTGCTGTTGCGGCTGCAGTTGCAGGCGGGTCGTGGTGGATCCGGGGTCCCACCGAGACTGGGAGGGGGTCCCGGCGGCGGCAGGAGCCGTCGCGTCCGGAGATTGAGCCTCGGCGACTGCAGACCCACAAGTATGTGGTCTGGGGCGCGCGGCCGCCGCGTCCGACGTCTGTGCCGGGGCGCCCCAGACCACCCTGTTGCTGAGACCATCCCTGAGGCCAAGCCGGGGGCATGCACCCGGGCCCTCCAGCTCCGGGGGCAGCGCGACCCTGCTCCGCTAAGTTAGTTTCGCTTTTCCCGCCAGTATTTCCTCCCTCGCTAGGGATTTGCTTCGCGGACCAACTGGCCCCTCCAAGCTCCCAGCCCGGCCCGCAAGCGCCAACCCGGGGGAGCCCGCTGGGCGACACCCGGGACGGCGCCACCCGCCCCGCCGCGGTGGAGCCGCGCCGCTTCTCCCGGCAACGAGGGGAGAGCCAAAGGGTTATGTCAGGAAATCGATGAAAACAGAAAGCCAAAAGCAGCCTGAGTCCGTGGGTGGAACCGCGGGGATGGGTCACTCAAGCGCCTGGGAGGTGTGCGAGGACTTGTTACTTGACCTGATCAAGTTCAAGTGATGGAGGATGGCAGAGGACCGAAATGATGACTGCAAATGGTGCCTGGTCTCCCAGGAAGTTGTGTGTGTGTGTGTGTGGGGGGGTGTCCCTGCGTGTGTCTGAGTGGATGAGTGTATGTATGAGTGCCTCTGTGACTTTGTGGATGTGTGTCTCTGCCTTTTCCTGAGTGGCTCTAAGTGAGTTTGTGTCTGTGTGGGGCCATGAGTCTATTTCCCTGGCATAATGTGTGGCTATGTGAGTCTGTTGTGTCCGTGTGTCTCTGTGTCTTTTGTGTTTTTGTGTGTGGCATGACTGTTTTCCCCCTTCAGCACTGTGGATAGAAGTGGGAGGGGGCTCTACTGAGGAATGTCCTAAGAAATAAAAAAAAAATTAAAAAAATACAAAAGAAAATAGTTAAAACCTTGACATAAAGGAAGGACAAGGACATACAATGAATGGATTTTTGTTATTGAGGATTGAATTTAGGGGTGCTATACCCTTGAGCCACATCCCCAACCCTTCTTATTTTTTATTTTGAGACAGAGTCTCTACATTGCTGAGGCTGATCTCGAATTTGAGGTCCTCCCGCCTCAGCCTCCCAAGTTGCTGGGGTCACCGGGTGTGCACCACCAAGCCTGGCAAGGAAAGAAAATTTCAATTCAGAAGTCCCACATATGTTTCCAGATTCATCACTCCCCCAACCAGCCTTTCTCAGGCCTGTTACTCCCAGATTCCTGGGAAATCTGTAAATCTACCTGAGCAGTTAACCCCCAATAGACTAAGAGAGATGCAATATTTTGTTGAGAAACCTCTAATTTAGGGGACTTCCCAGTGCTATCCACTGATAGGTAATGAAGACCACATCCCCCTGAGAATCCGGAGACTGACCAGCCACTGTAAATCATCTTGGGATCACCAGACTGATGTCAACCCTACACACCCTCCTTGCCCTCCCTCTTCAAGTTGTCTTTAAAATAGCGCGAGGAACCCCTAAAACGTGTCTCTCATCCTCCAGATGCCTGCCTTCTCTCTTGAAAGCATTTTCCTTGCTTTACCCCCAAAGGCAGCGCTCTTGAGAGCCCGCATTCTCCCTTGAATGTGTATCTGCTTTCCTAAATAGATCTCTGAATGGGTGTGCTGAAATTCTTCCGCATCATGTAAGGCAAATCCCCACCCCCTGGTCCTGAGTCAAGTTCCGCCTTGTTTCAGGGATCCTTCTCTGCAGACATCTCTTCCCCTGTGTCACTGACACTGAGGTACATCCCCAGTTCTCCATAAGTTACTGAGGCTGGCCTGGAACTTGTGATCCTTCTGCCTCAGGCTACTGAGTAGCCGGGATTACAGGCATATGCCACCATGCCCCATGTGTGTTTTTGTGTGTCTGTGAGTACATCTCTTTGTACATGTGTGTGCATATGAGTGAGGGACTGTGTGTGTGTGAGGGAGAGAGACCGAGAGAGAGAGAGAGAGAGAGAGAGAGAGAGAGAGAGAGAGAGAGAGAGAGAGAGAGAGCGCCAATTATGGTGACCTTGCAATGGTGCCATTGTTCCTGAGAGCTGCTTAGCTTGGCTTTCCTTGCCTGGTTCTTGAGAGTGGGCTGTGCTAGACCACCAGCAGGGAAAGCCCCTGCTGGTGCCAACCAAGGAGGCCTCAGGCACTTTTTCTCTTCCTTTCTCTTTTTCTCTGCAAATGAACTGTTCAGTTGGTGGTGAGCTGGCAGGGAGTGCTTCCTGAGTGAGTAATATTTAATTAAACACTCCAGCCGGTAGCATCAGGAACCGGTCATGAGTTGAGTTTTAACAGGTGTTCATGGTAAGAGTGCCATCCCACATGACTAAGGTCTGGTGTCCTTGGAAGAATTTTCTGTCCAGGGGTAGGATGACTGTGTGTGTGTTTGTGTAAGGGGGGTTCATTCCTGGTTGTTGGGTGTGAGGAGAGCAGCAAGCAAGCAAGAGGGGAGTGGAGGTTGCTTCTCCCTTCTCTGGCCCACACCTTCCTAACCTCTGCCTCGGGGAAACAGAAGGTTCTAGATGAAGCATTAGTGGTATAGGTGGCAAGGAACCATTGAGTTAGGGAAGATCTACATTACTTACAGGGCATCCAGCTAGGTCAACCCTTCCTTTCCTAGCAGAAGCTCGGAGAGGGTGACTGACTTGACCAAGAGGGTGACCAAATTGCACAGGCAGGGCTGTGGACCAAGACTCCCAAGTTCTGGCTGTTGCTGTTGGTTACTGTCCCCAGCACTGAGGTCATGGGCCAGGCAGCTGCAAAGTGATGGGCTGGATTAGATCATTGGAGGCACTCCTCCTCTTCTTTCACTACTTTTTTCTTCTGCAGGGAGCACTTTATCCAGTAGATGGAGAGAAGGACTGTGTGTGGGGGTGTGGAGAACACAGACCTAGAGGTGTGGAATCTCCTAATGCAGTTACTTTACAGGTGTTCATTTTCTTGCCTAGCTTTGCTAACACCCTAGGAACAGAGCAAATAAAAGCTGTTGCACATTGGCCTCCAGCAGGGAGCAAGCCCTGAGTGGGCTTCAGTGAGTCCTAGGGGAGAAGCCATGGGCTTCTGGGTCTTAGAAAGGAGTGGTTCTCTGCACCAGGGGGATGTCACTTTGGAGCTGGGTGAGGTTCTACTTCTTGGGCTGTTCCAGCAAGAATAGGTCAACCCTTCAGTGGTTGCTCAGGGCTGCTGCGTAAAACTCGCCCCTTGGAATCAGCACAGATGTTTAATTTCTCCCTGCTCCTAGAGGCCAGTACTGCCATTGGTGGCTCACAGGGACCCCGCGTGCTCTGCCTCTGCCCTGTGCCTGCTCTCTTCTTGCACCTACCACTCTTACCGGGTAGGTAGAAACTTGCTTGCAGATTTTTATTTTTTTAACATTCACATTTAGCAAAGCCACTGAATCTGTTTTATCTGGGGATTTTGCACCAATTCTTCTCAAGAAAAAGGAGATGACCAGTGTGTGTGAATCGATTTATATGTTTGTTCTGAAAAGTTATCAGAAGCACCATGGCAGGTACACATGTGCCTCCATCTGCCTAGGGATGCATAGGCCTTTCATACCCCTCTGAGCCAAAGCGACAAAATCGACTTAAGGGGACTTTCATTTCAGGTTCTCAGTGCAGTGCTGTCCCCTTCTGTAGTCATCTGATGGCATCCTTCCCAATCTAAGAGTTCTGCTCACAGCCCGGTGCCGGGCACTGTGCTGCTAAGGGCTCTGATGGGACTTCTTGCACAGCAACTTAGAACCCTGGGCTCTGAGTTCTCCTTCCATCCACCTTCCCCAAGACAGCGAGTGACCTGGCCAAGGTCTCGCTGCTGCTGAGTGGCAGAACCCTGCTTTACACCTTGAAGGTGATGTGCCCTCACAGAGAGAGGGCTGTGTGACCCAGTAGTTCACTGGGGGGGGGGGGTGTCTGTCTCATTGCTGGCAGTCTCTTGCTTCTTTTCTATTGCCAAAGTTCCATTCATTGCCCAGCATTAAAACCAGTGAGTCTGAGGATCATGAGGCAGACTCTATCGGCAATCAGCTTATGCTGTCTGAAGCTCCCTGGAGAGATGGTTGGGACAGTCTATCAAGGCACAGCCTGGAGGCCTGCCCTGGGGGTTGAGCCTTGTGCAGTGTGGCATGGGGGTTCGTGGCAGGCCTGGGCGTCAGGGCAGGGGCAGAGCACGCGGGGTCCCCGTGAGCCACCAGTGGCAGTACTGGCCTCTAGGAGCAGGGAGAAATTAAACATCTGTGCTGATTCCGTCTCTGGAGTTGGGACCCAGCACCCTAACAAAATTTATATTGTTCATCTTTCCTCTAGCGTGGAACTGGTGACTTTTTACCAGGAGGACGTGGGAATGATTTGTCAACAAGCCCCGGACTGGACCTCAACCCAAGCTTGCCCCTCTTGAATTTGTTGTGCAGATGACAGCTCTCTGGAGGGATCTGGGAGCTTCTGCCCCCTGTGGGCACCTCTTGGGAAAGGAAGGAAACAGTGGGTGATTTGGGTCCACAATGAAGGGAACTGGGATGTTAACCCCACACTTGGGTAAGGACAGCTGCATAGGACTTTAGCATCCCAGGGTTGGAAGGACCTATTTGTGCCAAAGTAGACTGGCCCTGTGTGGCTGCCTGCAGCTGCTGGCTCTGCTTCAGGCCCCTCTGGTTGTTAAACGCACACCCTTGTGTTGGGAGTACCTGCATCTTCCACTTGCATCTGGTCATCCCCTCTCCAGGGAGCAAAGTGGCTTTTCCCTTAGGTCACCTCACCCTAAAGGTGAGGCACAAAGTATGACCCATGGAGAGATGCACGGTGCTTCAAAAGAACTTCAGGAGCTTTCTGTTTTATTTTTTATTGGTGCATTATGATTACACACAGTAGCGGGATTCATCATGCTGTATCTGCACATGAAATTAATGTGATCCCTCGCATTTCCCCGAGCAGGAAGCCAGGAACGTGTGTGGGAATGGATATCAAGTGCGTGAGATGACGGTGGGAGGAACATAAAGTGGGGTCAGGCTGAATTTATTGATATTGAGATTCTGCATTTAATGTTGCAGCCCAGGGAGGAACGAATGAATCCAACTGTTGGGTTGGCTGAAACGTGGGTCAAAAGATGGGCCACCATGAGCCTGAGATGGCTGAGACAGAGATGCCTGATCTCTCTGGGTTTGGCCTCAGAGGCTTAGGTAGATTAGAATGCTAGAGTGGATTTTGCACTTAAATCCTGTCTACCCACACTGGGAGGGTCCAGAAGAGCCCTGTCCACCGGTACTCTGAGAAATGGATCTGTGTGGGGAGGCCTGGCGTTCTTGAAGAGCTCTGTGATCTCTCTTCTCTGTATGCCAGGCCTTGTAGGGAACTGCAATCATTCAATTAGAAAACTGAAATGCAGGGGGAGTGATTGAATCCTGCAGAGATGGGGCCAAGTGGCAGCACTCACCCCCCCCCTCCCCCCCCCCGCAGGCGAGGTGGACGGAATTGGAAATTACCCTCACGGACAGCTGAGGTAAGGCAGCAATCAGGAGTCTGGCTCCTGCAGATCTGTGGCATTGGTGAGCTAATCATGGTGTTCCTGGAAGTGAGATAGACGGGACCCATCTTACTTGATCTGTATAAGCAGAAATCATCCAGGGTGAGTGAACTAAAGTCTAACTCAAACCCAGGAAAACAGACTCATGGCTCCTCAGTCAGTTCCCAGATCTGAGCCAGTTTGCAGACCCTCTTCTCCTGAATGACAGGGAGGCAGGGTTCCCTGGAGTTGGGACCCAGCACCCTAACAAAATTTATATTGTTCATCTTTCCCCTAGCGTGGAACTGGTGTCTTTTTACCAGGGGGACTATGCATGGGGAAGGGTCAAATGGAAGCCATTAGAGCTGCTTCCACCTAGGGAGACAATACATCAGAAGCCATATCAGACCCCTGGGGGGACTGCAGAGATCAGTGCCACTATCAAGCACTTGAGAGGTGCAGGGTGTGACTCCCACCACATCCCCATTCAGCCTTCCCATCTGGCCTGTGCAAAAGGCAGGTGAATCCTGGAGAATGATGGTGGGTTACCAGAGACCTGGCCAAGTGCTGGCTCCGGTTGCAGCTGCTCTACCAGCACACACATGGCCTGGTACCTGGTGTGCAGCTATTTGGATCTTGCTAACGTCTCTTTCTCCATCCCTGTCCATGGTGCCCACAGAAGCAGTTTGCTTTCAGCTGGCAAGGCCAGCAGGGCACCTGTACTGTCCTTTAGGGCTAGTTCAGCTCCTCAGTGCTGTGCCACCGTCCAGTCTGCAAGGATCTTGCTCACCTTTGCCCTTCACAAGGCGTACTGGCCCATGACATGGATAATATTTTGCTGATTGAACCTACTGATTAAGAAATAAGAACCACTCTGCACTTACTGGTAAGGCAGTTTCATGTCAGAAGACGACCCTGCTGAGATTAGGTGCGTTCTGCCTCAGTGTGATTTTAGGAACCCGGTGGTATGGGGCATATCGAGAGATCCCTTGTAAGCTGAAGGATCAGTTATTGCACTTGACCTCCCACCTCATCTGGGAACGAGGCACAGTGCTAGTGGAACTATTTGGTTTTGAAGCCAGCACATCCCTCCTTTGGATATTACTCTAGCCTATCCACTGATTGACCCAAAAGTGGCTAGTTGTGAGTGGGGCCAAGAACGAGAGAAGGCTCTGTAACAGGCCTGAGCCGCTGTCCAGGCTACTCTGCCACTTGGGCCACGTGATCCAATGATACTTGGAGAGCCAGTGGCAGACAGGAGCGTCAGGCCTTGTAGGTGAATCACAGCCCAGGCCTTTGAGATTTTGGAGCAAGGCCTAGCCATCATCCACAAGCGACTGCTCTTTGAGAGACAGCTCTTGGCATGCTACTGGGCCTTGGTGGAAACAACCTTCGACCGTGCACGAAGTTACCCTCTGGCCCAAGCTGCTCATTAGGAATGGGGCATTATCTGACCCAGTGAGCCATAATGTTGGGTGTGCCCGGCCTTCACTGGAAGTGCTGTGTACCTGATTGGTCCTGAAGGCACAGTAAGCTAGGTGAGGAGTGGCTCAAATGTCCATGGTTCCTACTCCTGCCACACTGCCTTTTACCCCCTACCCTGTATCTAAGGGGGTCCTGGTTCTGCTGGGAGGCCCCCTGAATCGCAGGAGTGAAGGGAGTCTTCTCACTGAGCAGAACGCTGGGCAGTGCACCCAACTGTGTACTGTGCTTGCAGGGAGAGATGGCCCGACGTGGGATTCTACACTGATTCATGGGCAGTAGCCAGTGGTTTGACTTGGAGGGAACATGGTTGGAAAACTGGTTGCAATGAAGTTTGGGGAAGCGATATGGCTAGACCTCTGTACGTGGACAAAGGATGTGAAAATATTTTGTGTCTCATGTGAATGCTCACCAAAAGGGTGACCTCAGTAGATGAGGACCTTAATAATAATCAAGTGGATAGGGTGCCCCATTCTGTGGATCCTAGGAAGCCTCCTTTCCCAGCCATCCCTGGCATCACCCAATGGGCTCATGAGCAAAGTGGCTCTAGTGGCCGGAAAGAAGTTGGCATGGGCTCAGTAGCATGCACTTCTATTCAGCAGGGCCGTTCTGGTTAGAGAACTACTAAATGCCCAGTAGCAGAGACCAACACTGAGTCCCCAATATGGCATCATTCCCTGGGATGATCAGCCAGTCACCTGGTTGTGGAGTGGTTACATTTCAGCCCTTCCACATGTAGCAGGCAGCCTTTCTCCTTGCTGAACTAAGTACTTGCCCTGGGAATGGGTTTTCCTGTGCACACAAGGCTCCTGCCAGTACTAACATCTGCAGACTCAGGGAAGTCCTTGTCCACTCTCATGGTATTCTGCATAGCATTGCTTCTGACGAGGGAACTCACTCTGCAGCCAAAAAAGTGTGGCACTGGGCTCATGATACTTGTGGGATTCATGGGTCTTACCATGTTCCCAGCATCCTGAAGCAGCTGGCTCGATAGAATAGAGGAATGGCTTTTTGAAGACATCATTACGGTGCCAGGTAGGTGGCAATATCTTGCAGGGTGAGGCAGCCCATCCAGGAGGCTGCCTGTGCTGAGTCAGTGTCCATGATGTGGTGCTGTTTCTCCCATAGCCAGGATTCATGGGTCCGGGAAGTGAGGGTGGAGATGGGAGTGGTTGTACTGGCCATTACCCCTAGTGACCCACTAGCAACATTTTTGCTTCCTGTTCCCATGATTTTGAGTTCTGCTGGCCAGAGGTCTCTTCCAGAGGGAGGAATGCTTCCACAGGAGACACAACAATGGTTCCATTCAAGTGGAAGTTAAGACAGCTATTCGGCCTCTGGGCTCCTTGTGCCTCCCAGTCAGCAGGCTGAGTCGATCCCGATGGCCAAGGGGAGTTGGACCACTGGCCCACCGTGGAGGCAAGGAAGAGCGTGTCTGGCATATAAGAAGTTTCTTGGGCATTCTTAGCACTACTGTGCCCCATGATTAAGGTCAGTGGGAAATAACAACCCAACCGAGACAGCACCGTAGTGGTCCAGACCCTTTAGGAATGAAGGTTCGGAGTACCCAGCCAGGTCAAGATCATGACCTGTGGAGGAACTGGTGGCAGGAAAAAGGAATACAGAATGGGAATACAGAAGAAGGTGGTTGTAGGTTCCATTGCAGCTGTGTGACCAGTTACAGTCATGGCCCTGAGTGCTCCCTCCTGCTTCATTAAGGCTGTGTTTGTGTGTAGGAAGTAAATGGTCTTTGTTTCCTTTCCTCTCTTATCATTACCATGAACACAAGATGTGGTGGTTATTCTGTTCAATCTTGGCTACTTTTACATGCTATTGTTTTAGTTAAGGTCATCAGGAGAGGAATGAACACCCCTGTACCTCCTCCTTTGGGGACAGCATGTCCTGTGGTGTGTGGGACAGTCGTGTCATGCTCAGTGGGACATGGCTGTGCTTTTGTCTCTATTTAGAGATTAAGTATTTTTGAGGAGATGTGGTGGATGCCATATTGACCAGGGGTGGACTTAGAATGGTTGTTTTGAGGCCTCAACTTGACTGGATTAGGGGATACCCAGTTGGCTGGTAAAGCATTAATTATTCTCAATGCTTCAATAGGCCTGGAACCCACTCCTCTTCTACTAAAAGGGAAATCCAGGTAGTTTGGCATTTGATTAGAATGATTGGGCTACCTTAGGTGTGTCTGTGAGGGTGTTTCCAGAGGAGATTGGTGTGTGAGTGGAGGACTGAGTGGGCAAGATCGGCCATCAGTGTGGGTGGGTGGACACCATCCAAACACCCAGATAGAACAAAAAGTTGGAGAAATGGTGTCTTCATCCATTTTCTTTTGCTATAACTAAATACCCAAGACTGGGTAATTTATAAATAACAGAGATTTATTTAGCTCATGGTTTTGGAAGCTGGCATCTGGTGAGGGCCTTCCTGCTGCATCCTAACATGGTGGGGGACATCACATTTCAAACAGAGCAAGGTGCTGTCTTGGAGCTCCCCTTCTTCCCCTCCTTCTTCTACCTCCTCCTTTCCCCCTCCCCCTCCCTCTTCCTCCCCCTTCTCCTCTCCCTCCTTCCCTCCCTCCTCACCCCCTCCTTCCCCCTCCTAAACCTCCTCCAAGGTTTAGGCTGAGAGTTACATGGTTGGTTTCCTGGGTTCTGAGGCCTTCAGACTTGGGCTGAGCCCATACTACTGGCTTCTCTGGCTCTCCAGCCTGCAGACAGCCACTCACGGGTCTTCTCAGCCTCCTTGTCATGAGCCAATTCCCCCATTAAATTCTTATTCACCTCTCTCTCTATCCTATGGGTCTCTCTGGAAAGCTGTCATGAAGACCTTAAGACTCTGGTGAGGACTGCAGCTGGAAAGAGGGGAGAAGCCAGTCCACAGCCCTGACCTGCCAGCTGGGATGGAGCCTGGGAGCACATCTGAGGTGGATGGGTAGGCTGGGGTAACTGAATGTGAGGTGTAGAGAAGGGTGAAGCATTGCAGAGGTTGCTGAGGAACCCAGCTGGTTAGAAGGTCCTAGTGTGCAAGGACCCTAGAGAGGGGCTGAGGGACTTGGTCCACAGAGGGGCTTTGAACCTGTCCTAAGTGGAAGAGGCCAAGTTGGCATGTCCAGATGGCAGCTAGGCTTGTTGCTGGAGAGAGTCCTGGGCTGGAGACAGGCACCAGAACCTTCTTTCCAAGGAGGTCAATACCGTCAGCAGAAGAGCATGTGACATGAGATAAGACAACTCAGGGATGGAACTCATTCCTGTCATTTTCCTCTGGATCTAGGAAGGAGCCCTTCTTAGCTCCATGTATGGGGAGAGGCCACCTCTCCCTATCATGTGACACTGGTTACCTGGTGTGTGCCTGGGTCTCCCAAGGTGGGTGCTGTGGTGTCCCAGAGTCATCTGGCAAGACCTCCCTTGATTTACAGTTTTATGCTTTTCTCTCTCTCTCAAATTGTAGTAAAACAAATAATATAAGATTTAACCATCTTAACCATTTCTAAGTATACAGTTCAGCGGCATTAAGCATGTTCACATTGTTATATAACTGTCACCACTGACCCTCTCTAGAACTTTCTATCTTAAAAACCGATACTCTGACCCATTGAACACTGACTCCTCAGACTACTCCCCGAGCCCCTGACACCACCACTCTTCTGCCTGGGTCCACAGATTTGTCTGCACTGGGCCTCTCAGATATGTGGAGTCACGCAGTAGCTGTTTTTTTGTGCATGGCTCCTTGCACTTAGCACAGTGCTGTCAATGTCCATCTGTTTGCTTATCCACTCATCTGTTTGTGGACACTTGGTCTCTTGTCTCCACTCTCCAGGGAGAGTGGCTTCATCTTGTGCTGTGGAGGATCTGGTGGGGAAATGGGCTTGTGGGAGCCAGTGGGGGTCTAACAGCCAAGGCTTCAGTGGAGGGCACCCCATGGCCCTTGGCCACTGACCCCCACATGCACTACTGGGGTGAGGAGTAGCATCCCCACTATCCAACCACCATCCAGCCTCCAATCCCAGGTCTCTGGAGTGTGGTCAGCACGTCTAGCCTCCACTTCCTCATGTCCCTGGCTCTGCTAGGTCTCTCCAGCAGCCCCTGTCACCAGAACTGCTCAGTGGCAGCCACTGAAGCCCCGTGCACGCTGCCCAGTCACAGGCTCTTCTCAGCTTGTCCAGTCCCCTCTGTGAGCTGCTGTCCTTGCCCCTCCCCCTCCGCCAGCCCCTCCTTACAGCTCTCAGCCCACCTTCCTCCTCACCAGGGTCCCGTTCCTCCTGGCGGTCTCAGTCATCATCACCTGTGTTCTGCTGACCCCAACTCTGTCCCCAAAATAGATGTCCCCAGCCAGCTCCTTCCGTGCCCACGAGCCCAGCTTCCTCACCCTTTCCTGTGGGCTATCCTGCAGCCGCTCTCCCACAATGAGCTTATTCCCCGCTGTCAGCGACCCAGCCACATGCTTGTCCCCTCCAGGCACCATGCAGGGTGTGGACACCAGCAGGACAGTGGAGAGCAGACAGGGCCTATAGCCAGGGGCTCCCAGCAGGGCCCTGGGGAGAGCCCATGTGGGCTCAGGGGCCCCGCAGCCAGGCTGGGCTTCCTCTTCTGCGATGTGGTCTCTGCTGTCTCCTGGGGTGGCTTGGAGGTTTTAGGGAGGTGATATGCGTCAGCACTCGCCACAGCGCACAACTGCAGTGGGTGTTTGGGGTCCTGGCCATCACCAGGCCTCCCTTCCCAGGGACTAGACTGCCAGGTTGTCGATCCTCAGCTGTGGGAGGTCAGGGACTCCAAGGAGCCTCCTTTCTTGTGACCTATTCTTGGACCCCTTGTCATTCATTCTTGCATTCAAACATTTACTGAGCACCTACTGTATGCAGCTGGTTGTCTGGGGCAGTGGATACAAAGAGTGGAGGGGGATCTTCCTCTCAGAGATCCATCTTCGTATCAGGAGAGACAGGCTCATTTCTGGTGACAGTGGTGCCCAGAGTGTCCTGGGGTTGTGGACAGGGAGACCCTGGGAGAGAGGAAGCAGATGAGCCTTCCTGGTGGAAGGATAGAAAGTGGGAAAGGTGAGCATGAACTTGTATGTGTGGCTGAGGGGACGACAGAGAGGCAGGAGGACCCAGAGCCCTCAGGGACATTTGTGTGACTGTGAGTAACATGGAGGAGGGGTTAATGCTCGAGGAAGCTCCCTTGGGCATTTGGGGACATGAAGGAATTCAGACAGCAGGCTGGTCACAGGGCACTGCTCCTGCAGGAGGGGACCTGGGCCTGGGGGATCTGCAGGGTGGCCTTTGCTTTGACTCCACCAGGTGGTGCGAGGGGCCTCTGAGGCTATGGCTCACTCTCGCCACCTGCCTCTGCCCCTCTGCCTTGCGGCTCTGGCTGGGCTGCACCCGGGCCCCCTGGTGGACCCGCGCTGGCTTCAGCCTTCTCTGCCACAACAGCCTGGCTTCCACCATGGAGAGCTGGGGGCCCAGTGGAGTTGGTGTGGGGGGTGACCAGTCTTCCTTTGGGACACCTCGTACCCACCTGGCCCACTGGAGGAGAGGTTGAGATAGGAGAGGTGGATAGACGAGCATGGAGCGCCTTGTCAGCCATGCTGGGTAGGCAGGACAGGACTGTCACCTGCAAAGGAAGAAGAGACACACGGGAGATCAGAGGGAGCGGAGGCAGAATCAAAGGGCTGGTCAGTCACCCAGGCATGGCACTGGGGTGTCTCTAGTGGTGCTGGGCACAGCAAACCCCAGCCCAGGGTCGGACGTGTGGGCAGGTGTCCAGGTGCTGCTGTGGGGCCATGAAGTCTTCAAGGTGTCCATGGTACCTAGAGGTCAGGTGTCACCCCATTTTACAGATGTGAAATTTAGGACCAATTCAGGACCACCTGGCCACCCAGGGGAATTGCCAGGAGCCCCTGCAGCCTGGCTCCTGGTAACCACCTTGACCACCATTTCCTGCCACAGAGAAGGAACAGGAAGAAATGAGTGATTGAAGAGAAGGGTCCACAAGACACATCACCAGCAGCCTGATGAGTGGGATGGAGGGGACTGAGGTGTGGCCCTGGGAGTGGGAGGTGATGGCACCCATAGTAAAGTCCTTCCTGAGATGCGTGGTTGACTGGAATGATTTTCTCTCAATCCCTTGTTGAAGCCCGACCACTTTTTCTTGCCTTCTCCCCCATGCATGGCCAGCGTTCAGTGCAGGGAGTCCCACATCCCATCTCCTGGGAACAGTCGAAGCCTTGATCGTGTGTCTGTCAGGGCCGCCAGTTCCCAAGCATTTTCCAAGTGCCAGGCACTTGCTTGACACTGTCGATGGGTTTCTCATCCTTCTAAAACCCTGTGAGGCAGATGAGGAGAGCGAGCCTCAGAGACGCTCAAGCTGCAGGAGGTGGCACGCGGATGCTGGAAGGCCACCTGGCTTCCCGGCCTGTGTTCGTTCCACTGTGACTACTGGCCTCACCAGCATCATTGAGTGGATGCTTCCTGTGTTCTGGGGACAGGTTGGGAGGCAGCCCAGGGCCCTCGAGAGACAGTGATCCAGCAGGAGTATGCAGGACGTGTCCGCTACTGCCAGGGTGCTGGGTGGGCTCCAGACACGTGTGGGCACAGGGCCTCGTGTGACTTGTCAGGAGGGTTCCTTCTAGGCTGGGGGGTTTCAGAGCTGGGGGCTGGGAGCCTGGCTGTCATGCGGGGGACCCGGGAAGGCTGAGAGCTGTATAGCAGGGGAGGTATCAACAGCCAGGCGGGGGCTGTCAGTGAGAATAGCGTGGTCTTGTTTCTGTCCTCTGCCACTTACCTCCGAAGTTGTTCCTGAGATGCTTGGAGAAGCTAGAATGGTCTCTTCTGCATTCGTCTCTGCTTCCTTGCATTTAAAACTTGTTAACTGGGGGCCCTGGCCAGAGTCCCTTAGGAGACCACTCCCTGTCCTTTCCTCTGGCCTCCCCAAGGCAGATCACTGATGTCCGCTGGGCGGCTGGGCTGAGGGTGGGTGAGTGTGCTGATGAACGCTCCTGCACCTGCCATGCAGGAGATAGCCTGTTAGATGGATCCCAGGAAGCCTCATGCAATCAAGTGATTCAGCACATGAGTCTGAAGGACGGATCTCACTAGGGGCCGGGCGCTCCTATCATGTTTCCTGATTCCTCTGCAGACCAGGGGCAGGACGAGACAGGGTCTTCTCAGTGTGGAGATTGGAAAAAAAAAACACATGCTGATGAGAAAGGTCACCTGATGTTTGCAAAGCTCAGAAAACCATCCCTCTCCTGAGGGGAAAGTGGGGGGCACCCAGTTTACTGTAATTATCTATAAATTACACAGAAGTGTCAGGGCTCCTCTGAAAAGACTTCCTCATCTTTGGAGAAATGTGATGTCCCAAAAGAGACTCCCCGCTTTCCAGTTTTATCCTGTCAGACCGATTTGGAGCAGTTTCACATGGCCAGGTCCTTTCCTTGCCCCCGCCTCTTGCCCTCCAGGGTCCCTCAAAGCCAGTCTTCCCAACTCCAGGCCACACTCAGAGCTGGTGGGTGGCTCAGGATAAAGGTTTTTTCTTTCTTTCTTTTTTAAGTTCCTTCATCATTCAGCCACTGTTCCCCTGAATGCCGGCTCTGTCCTGGCTGTCACGGTGCCTCCGCTGAGAGAGATGCCCAGACAGGGCCGACCCGGAGGCTGCGTCTGAGCAGAGTCCACACCATGACTAGGTTTCTTTCTTCCCCTAATGAGTCTCGCCACAGCTGAGGTTTTGCTGTCAGTTTGTGTATTTTTATGATGGAAAATTTCAGACACAGACAAGAGCAGAGACTGGTGTCGTGAATCCCAGGCCCTAGTCACTCAGCGTCACGGATTGCTGCTCGGTTCCTTGACCCTCTAGTGTGAATGGAGCAACCTTCTTTCCGGAAAGATCCATCAGGCTTAGGAGTAACCTTGAAGTCCTAGAAAAGAGCAGATGGGTCTCTTGTGCTTTGGGGGCAAAACTGAGCTTCCCCAGAATGCCTGTCCCTTTGGTCCTGGGTTCCCTGCAGAGTCTCAGGCCGCCGTATTGAAGAGGAAAAGATAGGCCATTTGAACTGGAAGGATTCTACTTTTATTTTGGGAAGGTCAGTATAACATTTAACTTTGGAGGAAGCCATCTGAACTGCTGAAGGTAAGTTTGGAGACCCCTGCAGAGGCCAGCTATGCGTGACCTTCTCCCAACTCTGCCCTGCCCCCGCCCTCTCCTAGAAACACTTGCAGTGAACTGGCAGGGATTGACAAGAAATCCAGGATAACAAGGTCAAGCAGGCAGCACCAGATGTTTCTTTGAGTTGCTGGGGATCAGGTGTGAAATGTGGCTTTACCCTCTGTGTTCAGGGCATTTGGGGTGTGGCCTCTGTTTTCTTCCCGGGATGATGGATTTGGAGCATCCCTGTGGAAAGAACCTTCTCTGTGGTGCTGTGCCCATGTCACCCCAAGTCAGAGGAACTAGCTGTGTTTGGTGGTTTTCTGCCTTTCCTCAGCCAGCCTCCGGGTCTCGAGATCCGGAGCTCTCGAGAGGAAGGAGCGTTTGTCCTGGTGCAACGTCTGCCTGCCTCCCTGGCCGTCTCTTTCTCTCTGGGCTTCTTACAAGACAAAGCATGGAGCGCCCAACCTCACTGGATACCATAAGCTGTACAGTGTTGTCTCTTCAGGGCTCAGAGTGTATGCAGTGGAGCCAATGCAGGATTCCCTTATCACAGTCTCACTGAGGTGTGATTTACATGCCGTGTGGTTCACCTGCTGTAAGTGTCCACGTTGAGGATTTTTGGACACGTGCATAGTCAGGCAGACACATGGACCCTGCCTTGGATTTATTCCTTCTCCTTGCCTGCAGTGTGCCCTACAGGTGGGAACAGGAGTGGCTAGGGGACAGTTCTCCCAAGTTCTGTAAGTGCTCCTAGAGATCCAGGTGGCCCATCATAGGTGTATGGGACAAGCAGCTCATGAACTGAATCTTGGAACGATCGGCTGACCTGGCATTGACTCCTCACATGAAAGTGGTGTGGTTTCAGAAAACTCCTAGGGAAAGCCACCCTGGTGCATGTGGGGCTGTGTGGAGGCCGTGGAGGTGAGGCACCTGGGGCAGCGTATACCAGTTGTCCAAAGCTAGGCCTAAGGCCACATGTGTCCACAGTGGGCCACCTGACCTCTGGGCTTCAGGAACAAGATCCGTTTGCTCCATGTGCATAGAGTGCTGGCGTGTGCCATGACCCCTCTAGGGACTCACCATCATTAGCTTATGTCCTGCTGCCAAGAACCCTGTCCAGCGGGGACTCTTAGGTCCATTTTACAGATGGGAAAAGTGAAACAAAAAAAGTCCAATGTGTTGCCTGAAGTCACACAGCCAAGAAGTGAAGGTGGACACAGACGCAGGCAGTTTGTGCTTTAAACAATTGTGCACACAGCCCGGGACTGGAAGGGGCTCAGGATCTGGGATGGGGGCAGGTCAAAAGGCAGAGGTCACTGCAATGCTGAACCCACTGCCGTGCCTCGGGGGCCGGCCCTCAGCAGGTGCTGGTGCTGGTTGAGTGGAAGGAGGGGATCACTGGAGAGGTAGAAAACTGGAGATCCTGAGTCTTGCACTGTCCTCCTCAGGAGTGACCAAGGCAACTGGAAGATGCCCCAGCACCCACTAGACGTTTTCAGCGTCTCTGCTGGTCTATAAATAGGTGGCATCCGTGTCCCAGCCAATCCTTCCATTGCCTCCCAAATATGCAAGCCACCCCAGAGCCCCCCGTTAGCAGCTGGGTGCTGCTCACCAGCACCTCCACTCTGCCTCCTGCAAGTCTGGAGGGTGCGAGCCGAGGACAGCTGTGGGCACTTCATAGCCAGGCAGTTAGGGCACGTGGCAGTAGCTCCCAGGACACTCGCTCCTGCTCTTTATCTAGGAAATCCCATACAGAATTTCAGAAAATGGGAGCCTTACCCAGGGCCCTCCACCAGCCTGGGTGTGGGTCCTCTCACACTGTCTTGTTTTTCTCCAAGGAAAATCAGCCTCAAGCACAAGACTTTAATTACCATCCCGAGGGACTCTTCCTATGGCTATTTCTAGTAGCAAGTGGCTGAGGTCGTGCTCCTAAATAAAATTAGGATTTTTAAACTGGGTCAGAAACTCACATGCATCTAGGGGCCAGGAGGGAAGACTAGAGTGCCGTGGAGGGGACTGTGGCAAAGCAGGACATGTGTGTCCTTCTAGGGGGTGGCCCCAGGGAGTGAAGTCCATTGACATTGTAGTGTCCTTTCTCTCTCCCTAAGAGACACCAGGAATCCAAACTTTTTGAAACGTTGGCAAATAATTCCGTGAGTAGTTTATTCATGCAGTCTTCACATAAGATGCCCATGGGATGAATCTGCTCAAGGAAAAGGGGACAGGCCCTGCAGGGTCACACAACTTGAGCCCAGGGAGGCTGGGACTCTCACTGTTCCTGCTGGCAGTTCAGTTGCCATGGCCCACCTCACCCGACTGTGACAAGAGGGACAGAGCCCTACGATGACCCCTTGTGCTCACCTCAGCTGTTCTACCTGCGGGCACCTAATACATCCCCTCATGTAGGTCGTCTTGCCTCTTCCAGTTCTGGAACCCCAGTGCTTGCACCCAGTTGGGTCCAGCATCCCCATTTTACAGATGGGGAGCTAAGACAGGGATGGGTTCAATGACCTCCAAGGGGTGGGATTTGAATGTGGAGTCCTGAGCCAGGGTGTCCAGCCCCAGGGTTCCCCCATTGCTGCAGCAGCAGGCAGCATCTGCACCCTCCCTCTGCAGCCAGTGAACTTGCCCTCAGTGCAGGGCTGTGTTCGAATTCTGACCCACCACCAGAGTGTCACCTGCCATCTGAAGTGCACTGTGAGTGGGGTGGCGGAGAGGCTGGGGCCTCCTGGCCTCTCCTGGGTGGGGACCTCAGGAGCAAGGCAGCCCCACCTTCACGAGCGCTATGCTCACAAGGTTGCTGACTAATTCTCTTTGCAAACGGCTCAGTTTCACATGCTTGCGTTTCCAGTAACTACGTGGGTGGATTTGTTTCATTTAAGGGGAAAATAAAACAAAACAAAACATGGCGAGGTTTTCTTTCCCAAGAAAAGGACTCGCTAATTACGGGTTTAGCGCGTGCGGCTCCGGGCGTCCTGGTGCGGTTCTGCAGCCAACGGGGCCTCTTGGCAGACGGGCTCTGAGGGAGAAATCGCTTAGTCACTTACAAGCAGGACCGGGTGCTGGAGGTCAGGGAGGTGGAGGGCCTGTGGAGGCCCAGTGGCTTGGTCCTGAACAGAGAACCACAGCCACCCAGCGACCTTTCCGGCTCAGCCCTGCCCTGGTCAAACAGGGGGCAGCGAGTTGGGTGAAGAGGAAGGTGCCCGGTGAGACAGCTGGCCTCACCCATCTGAGGCTCTTAGGCACCCCAGGGACCTGACCTGGCAAGGAAATGGTGCCCAGGCACGTTAGATTCTGCTGGGGAAGAGGTAAGCGCTCCAGGGGACAGGGAGGGACGTGTGTGCGCGCTCACAGAGCCTGAAGCCTCCTCCATGTGAGAGCACACTGGTTGGGCCCGGGACCTAGCCAAGCAGAGCAGAGTTTGGCCTTGTCATGGGGCTGATCCTGGGGACCAGTTGCCGGATGGTGAGGGGACATGGGTGTGGCTTGACTGATAGGCAGGGGAGGGGGTAAGCAGGGGCCTCCTACAGGTGTGGGAGAATTCTGGGACCTTAGCGCCCACTACGTCCCACTACCTCAGGGCACAGAGCCAGGTGGCGTATTTGGGGGCCTGTCTAGCTGTAGTTGTGGCATCAGGGCGGCTTCTTCTCCAGAGGAGGCCGTTCTGAGAGGCCGTGTTTAGTCTGGGTGTGGGGGGCTGAAGCAGTGCCAAGCCTGGCTGGGAGTCTGAGGGAGGGGTCTATGGTCCTGCGCCGGATCCTCCTGCCTCTGTGACCAGGGTGTGCTGTTCACCTCTCTGAGGGTTCTCCCAGAAAGTGGGGGTGTAAGTACCCCACAGGGAGAACGAGATGGTGCAGGTGGGCTTCTTGGTGCCATCCTTCCAGTCACTGAGATCTGGCCCCAAGGTGGAAATGTGCTGTAGGGTTTACGATCCTCAGTCCTGGCCTTTGAAGATTTGCTTCCCATGCTCCCTAGAAGGGAAGAGGGCTGGTCACAGATAACTTCCAAATGCCATGACCCTGGGAAGGGGAGGCCTGGAGGGCTCTGTGGGGTCAGGTTTTTTCAGGAGGGTCCTGGAGGGTCCTAGGAGGATGGAGTTTACCTAGTGGTGAATCTGGGAAGGCTTTCTGGAGATGGTGATGCTGATGCTGGGCCTGGGGAGGTGCGAGGACTGGAGAGGAAGGAGGAAGGGAAGACGGGAAGAGCTCTATCGTGGTCGGAAGGTGGTATCACTGCGAAACTGCCAGTAGCTCAGCAGGGACCAGAGCTACAGGAAGTGCTTACCACATGTCTTTGTCAAAATCAGCGTGGTTCCGGGTCTTCAGTTTAGGTTTCTAAGAGGAGTGTGTGGTGTGTGGTGTGTGGTGTGTGTGTGTGTGTGTGTGTGTGTGTGTGTGTGGCGGGGACATGGAGGGGAGGAATTTTCAGGCCACCAGGTAGGAAAAGAGCCATATGTAGCTGATTTACGGGGCAAGAAAACTGATTTTTTCCCTGAGCCCCTGCAGATCAACAGTTGCTCGGTGGGAACCTTCTATTCTACTTTGACCTCCTAGCTATTCCACGTGTTTGTTAAGGGCCCCTGTGTGCCAAAGGAAGCGGGTGGGTAGTTGTGGGCTGTGACAGCCAGGTGGGGACAGGAAGCAGCTGGGCTCATTCCTCCTTTCCAGACAGGTTGGGGACGCAGATTATTCTGGGATGGCATGGCTTGAGGATGGATGCTGCTTCCTGTGGTCTGGTGAGAGCAGGGCTGTGGGGTCAGAGATGACCGCATGCAGCGGGTGGAGGTGGCGAGGGCACCTGGAGGCCCGTGACACACCCAGGTCTTCAACCGGGAAGCAGCTGGAGGCAGGGTGGCGAGGGTCCACCCCAGGTTCCTGTCTTCCCATGCTGGGCTCCAGCCTCGGCCTCTTTGCTCTTTCTTCCCTGGTCTTCTGGCCCTGCGGGAGGAGCAGCCTCTCCAGGCTGCCTGGGGAGCAGGCCGCAGGGGAATGGGAACAGCATTCTGCCTGCGCCCACAATGCCCTCCTGCTGTGCTCTTCTTGTCCCAGGGCCACCCTCCTGCCTCCGCTCCAGCATCTTTGGAATGCTATGAACTTTGATTCTGGCTTCCATCTTGGATCCTGGACAAGTTCCTTAACTTCTCTGAGCCTCAATTTCCACATCTGTAAACATGGGTGTGAGGCCATATTGCAGGTGGCAGCAGGACTAGCTGAACACAGACCGTGCAGCTGGTGCCTCAGGGCAGCTGCTGGCCATCATTCAGAGCATTGTTTTTCTGCTCACTCAACGATTTGGGCAGCTCACCCAGATCAGGGCCTCTCCCAGGCTCTGGATACACAGCTGGACAAGACAGGGTCCCTTTCCCCGGGATAGTCACACAAGCAGGAGACTAACACAGTGTGACCGCTGCAGGAGGGGCCCTCAGGGCAGCCTGACCTGCTGTGTGAGGTCTCTTGCAGTAAGTCCTACAGAGGAGTTAGGAGCTGGAAAGGTGGGGAGCCTGCAGGAGGAGCAGTGTGGACACACACGAGTCCCCTAGGCCACGCACGTGGTTCACCATGGTTGGGGGACACACTGAACCCCGTCAGATCAGGGCTCTGCCCTGTGCTCCTCCTTGTCTGGGGCTCTGAGGACAGGGCAGGACCCTGAGAGGCCTGCAGGCCCTGCCACTCCTACGCCCTCCTCAGGGCTCCTGGGCCACTCTGTTCCCCTCTGAGGTTGAGTTGAGAAGGAAGGGGGGACCCCCTGGCCTGCGTGTGTTCCAGTCGCACTGTGGTGGTGTAGCAGGAGTCCTGTGCAGAAGACTGAGCCTCTCAGCCTCTGAAGAGCCAAATCCACAACTTGGGGCCTGAACTGGAGCAGCCCCAGGTGTCCACTGTGACAAGAGGAGAGACAACTGCCAGGGCAACCGGGAAATCGGATGGGGGCGTCAGGCTGATGGGCCTATGCGATCTGAGTGCCTGGGCTACACTGCTGTTTCTGTGGCCCCTGAGCTCCTGGCCCAGCCGTCCTTCCACCCAGGCTTCAGATAGAAAGCTGCCTCCTGCCTTTCCTATCCTCAACCTTTCTGCCCCAGACCTCCCCAGAGGACTACAACTGGACCCTGGCCCTGAGCTGGCCACCTGTCTGGGCCCTGGGTCAGAGGTGGCTCCCTTTCCTGCCCAGGAGAGTGGAGGGCACTGAACTTCCAAGCTAACTGGGTCAGACACAGCCAGGCTTACCTGCTTGGAACAGGGCCAGAGTCCCCTACCAGGGACTCCCAATGTCCCCACCCCTATTACGTTTTCTTTACCTCCTCCTTGAATTTGCACAGCAGAAATTTCCTCCTACAAATAAGTATGGGCACCCAGTGAGTGCCAGGCATCGTCCTAGGCAAGGGGTTACAGCCAAGAGAAGACAGGCCTGAGGGTGATTATCAGCCATCGCTGGCTCTGGGCCAGGACGGCCCTCTGCGTGTTGGACACATCCACCTGTACTTCTTCCTCTTCTACCACAGCTGAGGACTTTAACCTCCAGGACTTTACCTCTTCTCACCTCCTCCCCTGCCCTACCCAAGGCAGGTGCAGATATGGGGTTCCCCATGCTAGTGGGGGGCTCTGGAAGGCCAGGAGAGCCCCTTTTGTCTTTGGTGTCCCCAGTACACTGTGGGGATATTTTATACATAGTTTGTTGAGTGCATCTCATTTCTTCCTTGGTACGTGCAGGAAGCACACATCCACCCAGCCCTTTCCATTTTGGAAGTCTTTCAGGCAAAGAGCAGAAGAAATGTATTCACTCCCACCTGGCCGAGGGAGCTGGGGAGACAGAGCTGGGTCTGGTGTCCACCCTCAGTGCCAGCCTAAGGGCTTGTTAGGAATCCCAGAGGTAGCAGGAAAATATTGAGTCATTCTCCAGGTAAAGAGACCTTGTTTGATCACTGTTAGGTTCCTGATGCCCACCTTGCCTGGTGGCACACGGTCACCATGGATGCTCAGCAGGAATCTGAATGAATGAACAAGCTAGCTGATCTCTTTGCTGATGGGAAAGTTGCATCTTTGATCCAGCTCAGATTTCATGGGCTATTGACTTTCTGTCTTGAGACTCTGTCCACTTACTTCTGCAACTCCTGTACCTGGCACACAGTGAGGGTTGGATCCATTGACCTAGAATGGAAGACTGATCAGCTGATCATTTTCTAGCCCTTGTGTGAGACTTTTTGTTTATGTCACTGGTGTTGTGGAGGCCCTGCCTCCAGGGCTGGGTTTAGAGGAGTGGAGTTTCAGTGTCCTCTGGTCATGACGGGAAGGACTGAACCCCCTGTGTTCTAGGGGAAGGCCCTTCCTCCCTTCCCTTTAAAATAGGCATCTTGTGTCTCCTCTGCCACATGCACAGCTCTGAATTCCTGAGTCTCTGACTGCTGCCCTCCAGGCCAAGGCAGCGGGAGTGACTCTGCCTGGATTTCAGTGAAAGAGGCAGCGTAGTAATTACAGGTGCTGGAAATAGACCCATTTCCTTTCCACCTCCTCCTCCTGCCCCCCCTTGGAAAAAGAAAACAAAACAAAAGGAAAATTCCTCCAAAAACACTAAGCTGAAAAAAGCTCTTGAACCGCCCTGGTTTAGTCTGCAGCGGCGTCCTGGAGGAGGGCGTTTGCATTCCTGGGGCTCAACGGGCTCTTTCGAGCTCTGATTTCTGGGTTAGTGGTCCAGAGAGGGCCCAGCAAGAGCTCCTTCCCAAGAGTGTGTGTGGTGGACTTCCAAATATCCTGGATGGCACGGGGCAGGCTCTGGGCACCAGGGTTCAACCTGCCCGCCCTGTTCTTGGTCACCTGGGTGCCCTGAAGGTGTTCCCATTGTTCAGTTCTTTATTCCATGCTCATTGCTGAGGACGGGGGATGGCAGCAGCAGGATCCGTTCCCGTGTGTGCCATTGAGAAGGGGTCCTGCCCTGGGCTCTCAGTGCAGCCGTAACCCAGTGGGGGTGCAGCCACGGTGTCCCTGTTTTGCATATGGCCACAGCCATGCCCAGGTAATGCCTGTATGGAGAAGGTGATTGACACACCAGCTCTGTTCCGCCCCCGTCCTGGAAGGGGCTTGCTGGGCTTCCTGGTTCACCACCCAGATGGTAGGCCCCTGAGGACTGAACCATGCCTCCCCTTTGTCTTGGGACCATCTCTCAAGCTTCTGTTCAACCCAGCACGGGGCTAAGTGGGGGCCAGCATGGTCCTGTTTAAACTTGAAGTCGTTCCTGTGAGACTATCCTCTGTCTGGGGAAACTGAGGCCCAGAAACTCTGAGGTCATAGCTGGATGAGGGTCAGAGCTGGGATTTGAACCCAGGGCTGTCAGTGTCAAAGCTCATGGCCATCCCTCATTTTTGCAAGTTTTCAGCAAATCTCCGTTTGTCCTTCCTGTCTGGAGAAGTGCCCTTCCACCTGCCCGATCTGCATTGATGGCGATCAAGAAAGGACATCTACGAAGAGGGATCAGGGTTCTAGCACAACGCTTGTCTTCAAAGCCTGATGAGAAATGGTGTCATTGCTAAGAAAAGGGTGGAGATGGGCTAGGGAGGGTCGTGCCTAAGGGGTCCTGGGCCAGCCTCTGAGGAGGCCAGGACCTCTCCTGGTGCCACTGTGACTGTTTTGCAGGGTCAGGAGAGCCAGCATACTGATGGCAGGTGTCATACGGGACCCTGGTTTATACGTTGAGTCTTCGCTTGGCCACTCTGATGGTGAGCGGGAGGCAGGAGCCCCTGTCACAGAGGGAAGCGCTGTTAGGTCACCAGACAGCCCCGGTCCCCGCCCGCCCGCCCTTCCTGATGCTCTTCCCAGTCCCACTTCCCTTCCTTGTCTCACTATGTCAGACGTCTGGGCTTGCAGGGAGGTTCCTGAATGGGCCTTGGAAATAGGTCACTCCCTTCCCGTGCCGCCAGCACTGACCCAGATGTGACCTTCCCCATGGTGACGGTGTCTGGCTGTCAGTCTTTGATGCTGGCAGTGGACAGGCCAGGCGGCCACCTCTTCCCAGGTTTGGCCTCGGCCACTGCCCACCGGCTGGGCCTTCTATTTGCCACCCCCACCCCCACCATGTCGGAAGGGAAATCCATCCTTAGGAACTTCTGTCGGAGTGTTCCACCTTTTCCGCTCTCACAAAGTGCCTTGGTGGCTTCAAGAATCAGATGAAACAGAAGAGTTCCTGCTGGGTCACTGCTGAGGGCACTGGTGGCTTGACTTGGCCCCTCTCGGGGTCCCAGCCCCTTTTCCTTCTGCAGAATCATGGAATTTTTCCATTCTTCCCCAGATTATTCTTGTAGCCACCACTCAGGGCCTGTGTGCTGCCCAGGGGCCCGGGCCAAGGCTGACCCTGAAGGTCAGAAGCTGCTGGTGGGCTGCCTTGTCCCTTGCCTGGGCCTGGAGCCCTGTCTGCACAGGATGGCTTAAATGGGGCACCTTGGAACTCAAACAAGGACAAAGCAGAGAAGGAAGGGCACCAGCCATCTCTCTCTAGGCTGATGGTCTCTCTTGTACAAATGGCTACTCTTGTGTCTTTGGGCACCAAGAGTGAGTTGGGCAGATTCTGGGGAAATGGGCTTTGCAGATCCCGAGGCCTCTGAGCTGCTGCTCCTGCCTCATTTCCCAGGCGAGGAGGACTAAGTTTCTATCACCATTGCCACTGGTGGCAGGGGCTGTGCTCACAATGTTCCCTCTTCCTCCCAGGGAGTGGGTAGCGGGAAATCCAGGGGATCTTTCCTGTAGAAAGCAAAACCGAGGGTATAGACCCCAAAGAGGGGCTTTCTTGCTGACCGATGCATCTTCAGCCCCCTTGGGAAGTGGAGGCAGAGCTGCGCAGCTCCTCCCGGGCACCCTGGTGGCTCCATCCTGGCCACAATTCTTAAGGTTCTGGGCTGTCTCTCCTTGTCTATGTCTCTTGGTCCATATCTTTGTTGGCCAGTGTTGGGGGCCACATTTCTGGTGGAGTCACACGTGTGCACTCTTCTCAGCCTGCAAGTTGGCAGCTGACGGGCGGGACTTGGTTCTCGACAACGTGAGACCCACTGTGGCCCACGCCGGCACAGGAGGATGTTCACCGTCTGTGGCATCAATGAGTGGCATTCTTGTTAGCTGTCGGGGTTGTCCCACGTGTGGCCCTGCTCAGCGGTGGGCTCCGCGGTGGTCTTCCCTGGCATGAGTGGGTCCTCCGTGAGCTGCTGGGGAGTGTGGAGGCTTCTGGGGCCTGGCTACGTGTCCTTGCTCTCCTAGACGGTGCCTCTTGGTGGCCAGCAGCAGAAAGTGTGGCAGGGGTGGGGGTCCTGGACTCTCCCCACTGAGGAGGCCGGCCAGGTGGGGATGGGGCAGGAGTCAGGACAAAAGCCTGTTGTGCCCTCGGAGAAAGCCCAAACCTGGGTTTCCCTGACGCTGAGACTGCTGGTGCCCGGCCTGTCTGTTCCATAAAGGGAACTTTGTGTGTGGCTCCTGGCGGGAGACGGCGGCTGGCCAGCATCTCCTGGCGCCCAGTCGCTCTGGGAAGGGCGTGACAACCTCCAAGCCACCACTCGCTGCGACCACGACTCTCGTGAGAGGTCTCAAAGCTGATGCTGGGCCAGACGGTTGTGTTGGGACAAGTCTTCGCTGTGCCGTGGGGCCAGTGTGGTTGGATCCAGACCAGACGCATTCTTAGAAAACCAAATGGGTGGAGGCAGGGCCACTGCTCTGTGGGCTGGCAAGCAGGAGGTGCCCAGGAGCGGATGGTGCTGGTGGGCAGTCCCAGCTGGAAGCACAGTGCCCCACTGGCTGCTGCCCGCTGAGGGAAGCTTGTGTGGAGCTGCCTGAGCCCCTGTGGATGTGGGTCACCAGGCTCCTGTGGAGCACGGTGATGTGGGACAGGAAGAGCTGCTCAGTCTTCCACAGGCATGTCTTCAGCACCTACCACGTGGCAGGCACTGTTCTAGGTCCTGAGACACGGGGTGTAGGAGACGAAGTCCCTTCTGTCCTGGAACACCTACTGTTGTAGGGGAGCAGGTGTGTGAGCCAGTGACCCAGTGAGCATCATTGTCGAGGGCCTAGGGGAGCAGGGAGCTGGGGAAGGTGTCCAGGTTCTGGGTAGACTGAAGTTAGGACCAACCTTGCTCCCAGACAGGCTTGGAGTTCTGCCCCATAACGTGCACACAGTGTGACCTCAGATGAGGGCCCCTGGGAGGCAGGTTGCTCCATCCAGACATTATTTGGCACCTGCAGTGTGTCAGCTTCGGGATAGGTGCCGGAGCAACTTGTCTCTGCCTTCGAGGACATAAAACACCAGCAGCCTCTGCAGCCCCCTGGCTGGACAGAGCAGACCAAGGCCGGGGGCTTTTTGCTTAGCACATATTTGAGGAATAGATCAATGAACAAAGAAGACCAGGACTGGCAGGACCCCGGGAAGGGCATCTAGATGAGACTGGGAGAGAGCACAAGACTTTCTAGTGGGAACCTCAGCCCAGTTACAAAGGCTTGGTGGGACAGAGCCTGATAAGGACGTGTGGACACTCCAAGTAGAAGAAATACATGCAGGGGGAAAAAATAGTGTTAAAAATGTTGGTTTGCTATTACCCTGTCCATGTGTGATTACACTACTGCAGTCACTCTGCACCGTGTACAGCCAGAGGAATGAGAATTTGTGCTCCATTTGTATATAATATGTCAAAATGCATTCTACTGTAAAATAAGTAAAATTAAAAAAAACACACACACACACAAAAAGGCCCTAGCAAGCAAATTGAAAACAGAATTGGTGATACAGTTTTTTGGTTACAAATATTTATATGCTTAGGTAGTAGGAAGAATTAAATATGTTTATTTTTACCTAAAAAAAATGTTGGTTTGCTAGTTGGTTAGGACTTTCCCAGCAGCAAGGCTAGATAATCCAATCCAAACAGGCATAAGCAAAAAGAAACTAGATTGTTTAACTGTAAATTGCTCAAAAGCCAGGGGGTTTCAGGCACAGCTGGATCCAGGGTCTCAGATCTGGTATCAGCAATTATGCATCTCTAAGCATCTGCTTTCCTTCTTTTTGGTTCCTTTCTCAGAAGGTCATTTAAGCAGAAGTCCCGGGGTGGCTTCGATTGATTCTATATCTGTTGTCCCAGGGGTACATCATACCCTGCTACAGGAGATTGAAGTCATGTCCCCATCCTGCAGTAGAACGAGGCCTTCTCTTAGAGTTGGAGGGAACTTACGTTCATCACCAGGATGACACAAACCAGGTGCTGAGCAAAGAAGTTGGATACCCCACTCCCCCACGCCCAGACAACTTGGTGGACACTGTGGGTGTTTTCCTAGGGTTGTGGTGTGTTTGCGGGGGAGGGTAGTGGCATGGGAGGAGTGGGAGTCAGGCTAGAAAGGTAGGACCAGGTCACAAAACGCGAGCATTTGGCCACTATCCTTGCGGTGGCCTGTGCCTGGTGCATAGTGGACACCTGGCAGACTTGCTGGGGTGACCTGTGGGTTTCATAGATGACGGCC
>PVHX01022362.1:0-27865 GCA_004024805.1 Geosciurus inauris | reverse complement strand
AAGAATGAAATTATGTCCTTTGTGAAATCTCTCGACTGTCCTCAATTCTCCGCCCAAGTTTTCTGCTGTAATGTGGAATTAATCCCTGTGAGTTTTTTCCGCCTTGCTAGAGAACGGACTTGAGTATTGCATTTATAATGAATTCGGTCATTGCCTTTCTCCCTGTACTATAAATCTGTTCTGTTCTGGAGAAAGAATAATCAGTTTGTTCCTGAGGCTTAGCTCATGGTCTTTTAAACCATAGGCCCTCAGGCACTGTGTCATGTCTGGTCATCTGAGGCTATCACATCCCTTTTATTCTCAGGACTGGTTAACCACACTTGGAAAAGGCAGTCCAAAGCTGGGGAGGGAAGCAGTTCAGTAATTCAACTTCTTCACATAGTTACTCAGTTTCTAGGGACCCCTCGTTTTTAAGACTTCTATTCCTAGCTTTCTGACCCTGTGCCTGACCTGACTTTAGGTAGCTAAGACTATGCTGTTAGCCACCTGCCTGGCTATTTTCTCCTGTCAATTAGCTGCTAGCTGAATCCCTAGGTGCTGTACTGCTGCCATCTGTACCTGTCATATCCTCTGGCTATTTGCCAAGTTTGGTTGCTTCTGGGGTCACCTGAAATCCTTTACCTTGACTCTCCTTGTTCTGACCAGTGACTTCTATTCCAATCTTGGAAGCCAAACTGATAATTGGTTACCTTTGAAGGCATTTATAATTAGAGAATTTCATAGATGTCTTTTTTTTCTTGTTGGAAATAAAGAATATGACTGAGAAAATGAGATGCTGGACAGGTAATTATGATAGGAACAAAGTGGAGAACAAAAGGGCTCGAGGTCAGGAGAGCTGTGTGGGTGGCAGCTCTGGGTCATATGGGGCAACAGTAATCTGGGGACAAGTTACCACAGAAGGGATGAAGAGAGATCAAAGATAACTTTAACTATTTTAGCGTTTGGCATAGGCCCAGATCAAGTTCCCATGCCCCCATATGCAACATAAGATAGGTTCTCTTATAGTTATGGTTGCTATAAGTTCAGTAGCCAATTTTCTTGAACTTTGGGTTTGAGAATAAACCTAATAATTTAAATACATAACGAAAGCTCCATGTCTCTTTGTGCATATCACTATGCCTTTTAGGATCTAGCACTCAAGAAATGTTATTGAAATAAATGAAAAATTCTGTGGAATGTTCTGTTTCATAGAAAAATTCACTTAATTGCATAAAATCATATGTGATTTATTTTTAGATGCTCTTCTAATTGGTAAGACTACATGTTCAAAGATTTACAATGAAATAATGTGACTTGGGTAAACTTGTTTTGGTTACGATTGGTATCCAGAGAGATTGGGAGTAAGAGCTGTTCACCAGAGAATGGGCCAGGGACTGGAGTGAAGTGATTCGGTGAAAGAGATGTGGTCTGGAATAAGCAGCTGGGCTATTCAAATGCAATATTCTCAAGTCTCTAGAAGGAAAGGTGGACATAATTCCAGGTACTCCAAAATCAGTACTCAGATGCCAGAATATTTACTGCCAAGTGGTCATTGGGGGAGATTGTCTCAAACCCATATGGAGACACTGGAGATAAATTCAGGCTCATGGGGAAGAAATGGAAAAAAACTAGACTCAAAGAGACAGAATGGTGTAGTGGAAGATATAACACCTATTACAGCAACATGAATTTGACTAACTTTAGTTTTCTTATCATAAAATGGTGTTAGAGCATCTAATCCATGGTACTATTGACAGTGAAAGGAATGATATGAAGAAGCAAGATGTTAAATGTATGAAGAGCTTAACATAGTGTCTTGTTATTAGAAGGTGTCTCAGTAAACCATTCATGATTCACAGTGCCTAGCCATCCTTAAGTCCCTTTCTTTATCCTGGAAATCAAAGTCACCTTCATTTAATAGGACTCCAGCCAAAAATAATGGAAATATGGGCAGAGTTCCAGTTCTAGAAAGGGAGCTGTGCCAGGCTAAGAAGGGCAATAACTTAAATGAATAGGATAGAAGTGGGTGGGCTGCCCAAGCCTTCTGCATAACATGCGGGTTCTTGTTCTGGTTAACAAAAGGAAGGAATCAAAAAATAATTGATCAAAAAGATGATTCATATTAATGTCAAATGTTTATACATATAGGTATGTGTGTGTATATATATAAAAATTATATAAATAAAAATTATATAAAATTTATATATGTAATAAATACAAATTATATATTTATATATAAATATAAATGAAAGTTATATATAAATAAATATATATATGATATATAAATAAAATTATATATTTATATAAAGAAGCTGGTCCCAATAAAAATAACAATGTAAAAAATGACAGGTCCTTCTTTGGGGTTATGTGCTAAGCCCTAGAGTGATAAGAAACATCTTTTTTTAATACTTAGTAACTAATTCTTCCTTGTCTTTTTTTGCCAGGAAATGCAAAAGCAATAATTTTCCTGCTTAATGCTGCTATTTTTAGCAACTCTGTCCCACTAATTTCTATGTGAAATGGGAAACTAAGTCTTTCCAAGGGATAGATGAAACTGAAGAAAGTCGCTGAAAGTTCTTTGTGCCCACCAAACAACACCTTGCTTTATTACCCTGCCAAAGTTCTTATGTGACACAGGCAAAACAGCCCCTGATGGGGCAGGCAGGCTGTGGGGGAGGATAACAGGGATGAACGCAGAGGTAAGTGGGATCCTCCCCTGTACTATGGAGGCAGCTTCCATGCGGTTATCAATTCTCAGTGCAAATGTGATTTCAGATCATAATGCATTCATGGTAATTCTGCCTTCTGTTCAATAAGGCCAATTTCCTCCATGTAAATCAAAGCAAAAATTAAGAAATGTACAACCACTAATTTGTAAAGCAAGACGCATCAGAGATTCTGTTGGACTCTTTGTTAGGAAGAACTACATGGCGAAGCCATGCAGTTTGGAAAGTTCCCTTTCACTTGTTCTGTAAGGCATAATGAGATAATTAAAGCACTCAGGGCAAAAGTCATAGAATTTATTTAGTTGTAGCTTGCAGGACACAGCGGGTTCACTGCCTGTTTTTGTATAGCTGGGAAGTTGTGTGTGTGTGTGTGTGTGTTTATATCATTGAAAGAAACTGGAAAGAATATTTTGTACATCTGAATATTAGATAATCACATTTCAGCATTATCACATTTTTATTGCAACACAAGCACATTCAATCATTTAAATATCATCTTTGGCCACTTTTGTATCAAAATGGCAAAACTGAGTAGTGGCAACAGAATTTATGGCTCATAAAGTCTAAAATGTTGATTATCTGACCTTTTATAGTACAAGTTTGGTTTTCCTTGATCTAAACTTCTGGTAACATAATGTAGGAAATTTTATTTTACTGTCTTTTTAGTACAAAAATGTAGGACTGTAGAGTTTGAAGCACATTGTATGACAAGGATTGATAATTCATTGCATGTAACAGTTGAGAAAATGCAAAATGACAGTATCTGACACATAGTAGGCATTTTATTAAATAAATGAAGCAACTGACTCCTGAAGCAGATAACAGGCTTATGCTAAATGCATACAATTGGTTCTTGGTAACAGGAAATACCTCAGGCCATGGCTGTGATCATGATACATACTGGATACAAACTGATACACATGAGTACAAGTAATGTTTTCATGTGCTGTTTATCTGACATGATGATAATATACTAGTGTATACTCCTCAAAATATTGATAGAAACCAAGAGCATGTGTAATAGCCATATTAAATGATGACGGTGTTTTTAATATTAAGAAACAAAGATCAATTTCGTTTGTTTTATAAGTAATGTGTATGTTCTCAAACCAAAAGGCAGTTTCATCCTTTCCCTGAACCTATTATGTCCCAAAGGTATATGTTCTGCTACTGCTAGTAGACAGCCAGTCCCCTGGTTAGCCTGGGTAACAGAGGCTTAAACAGAGGCTGTATTTGCTCATTTATTTATCTTTTTGACTCAGGTATGTCATTTGGGATCTTATGCGTTTCTTTTTTTCTCTATTGTCCTTGGCACATTGATATGTCATTTCATTATAGCACTATAGTCTCTGCTGGTCCAGACACCATACCTATGTTTGGGGCAGGAAGAAACTGGTGAAGTGGACTGGGATAGATGGTGGTATATAAGCTTCATCAGATAAAGCAAAAGTTCCCAGAAGCCAGTCTGACTTCTGATGGTGTTTTGATGGCTAGAATTGTCATAGGCCACTCCCAGCTTCAAGGATAGGCTGAGAATATATTTAAACTTTAATGAATGCAGGCAGGTGGAGAGAAATGGTAAGCAGGAATGGCTATTGGGAGTATCTGCCACATCCACTAATAAATGTTAAACAACAAACCACAGGCACAGTTTTTGAAACAATTATTTCATCCTTTTTGTTTAAGGGCCAAAACCAAAAGAAATGAGCATAGCAACATTGCACAAGCATTTGCTGACTTAGAAACCAGTGATAGCTATTTCAGAGAATATTATCCATGTTCATTTCCTAGATTATCCCAAAACATCGTGTTTTCTATATTGTACAAGCAGAGTTAATAGTTACACACATTTGGAGAGGAAAGAGTCATTTAATCATCTTTGTGACTTCTGCAAAGCAATTAAACATTTTTGTGCAGAAACATTTCATGTTAAACTGGGACTGGGTGTGAAAAATGTTCATCTGTTTCCATTTTAATCCTTATTCTACAATAAAAATGCAAATCACAGACTGTTGGAGCAAGAAGGAGGGCCTTCACAGACCGTTTAATCTGAAGCCCTCATCTGTGATTCAGAATGGGCCTCCCTGTGCCAGCCCCATGGGCATGTGTCTGTCTTACCAGAACGGCAGGGCAGGGCTGCCTCCTCTGCTAGTGTTGCCCCAGTGGCATCCCTGATGTGACATCCTATCTGCAGGTCAGTACTGTCTCTCCTGATCACTTGTGAATGGAGGGCAGGTAGGAACTTACATACTCAGTGCCAAACATTCTTTATGCTTTCATTGCTCCGCTGTTTCCTTTAGGATAGTGGGTGATTGAATTCTGCCCAGATGCAAGTCCTCCTGCTGCTCTGAAATCAGTTTAGAGGCAAAGTAACCTTTTTGTGTTGCTCCTGATTCAATTCACTGGAAATGAGAGATACTGAAGGAATTCAAGAGATTAGCCAGTCAAACCTCCTCATTTTGGGGGATGAAACACCTGAATCCAAGCAGGTTTAAGTAATGTGCTCAGGGCTCACAGCTAGTTAGTGCCAATGTAAAAATTGGGTTCTGATTTCTTACCCAGCATTCTTTTCATTTTACCAGCCAACGGAGAAGACTAGATTATCTGAGGTTGTACAGAGATAAAGGCAAAATAAAACAAAATTAAAAAGAGATATTGAAGTCTGAAACCAGGGTAAAGACCTATGCTCATGTCTTCGACCTGACCGTTTAAAGACTGCCATATTTCAAGTACACTATTTGAAATATATATACACACACACATTGAAATGCTAGCCAAAATCAAAATAGTAAACACATCTAGCACCCTCTATAGTTGCCTAGTGCATTATAATTTCTTTACAAAAATTTTTGGATAGCAGATAGCATATATATTTTTCTGGATACTCATTCAATTTCATTATGATATGCCTTGGTGTAATTTTGTTCTCATTTATTTTGCTTGGAGTTCAATTGAGTTTCTTGGATCAATGAGTTGATAACTTTCACCAAACTTGCAAGAATTTTGGCTATAATTTTTTCAAAAAATTTTAGGTCTTTTTAAAAATCCTTTTCAGGGCCTCTGAAAACACACAATAAGCCACTTGAATGTGTCCCATAGTTCATTGATGATATTTTAGAAGATGCTTTTTTTTGCATAGTTTTTAGTGCTATGCCTTCAAGTTCTCTAATCCTTTCTTCTTCAGTTTATTTCCTGCCATTCACTCCATCAGCATATTTTCATCTTATGCATTGTAGTTATAATCTTAAAAATTCAATTTGGGTCTTTCAGGTATCTTCCATGTCTCTAGAAATTTGAATTTATGGATTACAACAATAACTCTTTTAATGTCTTTACATACAAATGATAATATTTGTGCCATTTAGGATAGATTTTTCTCTGCACTACGCATGGTATTTTCCTATTTTTTTCAGGCAAGATGATCTTTGGATGGCAGACATAGTGAATTTCACATTGTGGGGGCTGGATCTGCAGTAAGTCATTGTGGAGGTGTACTAGCTAAAGAAGCAATGGGCTCATCAAAACTTACATGTCACTCACATAAGGAAGCTAAAGTTCGAAACCAGAATAATTACTTTAAAATAGTGAAAGCATAAAGCTATTAAAGCATTTTTCATTGAAACTTGATAAATGCACATGTTAGTAATTTCAATTAGCATTAAATCAGGATGCTCCTTTGTGATTAGTAACATGTGCATTCATCAAGTATTTGTGTAATTTGAACATGATGGTGATATGAAGAATTAGAGTATTTTTTCCTTCCTAATTGCCACCAAACTTAATGAGCACTGAAATGTATAAAACTATGGAGAATTACATCATCGACAAATGTGGTTTGGAGTTTGAAGTTTTGCATAGGAGAATCTTTTGATCATGCAGCTGCAATGACAGAAAAGTATTATGGAGCAGTTAAATTATTGTGAACTTATGTATTATATGTCCATTTTTCAAACACTGACATCACGCTGCACCTACAGTTTTTGGCTTGCTTTATTTTTAAGATAACCATTTGCCAATATAATATTGGCATATTTCTCTGCCAACATGATTTTTAAGGATTGGATAATAGTCCACTGAGGTTCTATCTTATTTAACCAATTTTGCAGCTGATAAATAAGTTCAGTATTTTTAACTTTTTTCTCTTTGAAACAGAACAAAAATTAATCTGTTTTATTGCATACTCACCCAGTTTATTACTTCTGTTACATTGATATAAATAGGGAATGAAACCAGAGGATATGATAAATACTACCAATGTGCCTATCCACTCTCTCAAGTAATGGGAAATACACATTTTAATCTTACTTGGCTCAGAAGCAAAATCAACAACTCATAACTATTGTAACATGTGAAGCCTTCATTAATAAGGAAGTTGCTTGCTTTTCATGTTTACTAAGCATTTGTTTTCACTCCTTTGTGAACTTTCTGATCATATACTATTCCCATTTTAAACTAGAGTCATTATCCTTTCCTTATTGATTTATACAAGTTCTTAAATTCTCTACCATTTGTGTTGCATGTAATTTCCAAATGTGCATTTTTTTGATAATATTTTTGCCATTTTAAAGTAGCATTACATCAATATTTTCCTTTGTAATTTCCATTTTGTTATGCTTAGCAGTATTTCTCTTATTCAGATACTCAAAAATTTGCATATATTTTATTTTTTTATCATGTTAAATTTGTATTTAAATTTTAACAAATCTAGAATTTAGAAAATGTAGCTTATAAGATATTGTGATGGTCTTCCAGTGCTGCTGTAACAAAACACCCAGATTAGTTGGCTTCAACCACAGAAATTTATTTTCTCACATTTCTGGAGTCAAGGAGCTGGTTTCTGGTGAGGTGTCTCTTTCTGGCTGGTAGTGGTTGCCTTCTTGCTGTGTCCTCACATGGCTTTTCCTTTGTGTCTACTCTGGTACCTCTTTCTCTTACAAAGTGAACAGTTCTGCTGAATGAAGACTCTACTCTTAACACTTCATTTAACCTTTGATTTCCTTATAGGCCCTGTCTTCAAATGTAGTTACATTGGGGGTTATCACTTCAACATATGAATTTTGTAGAAGATACAGTTCAGTTTGTAACGGACATGTATCTATTTTAGAAAGTGGCTAACCAGTTTTCCTGGTAATATTATTGAAAAAAACATCATTTCCCCTGTGAATTTGAAATTACATACTTATGGTTTAATATATTCTCAATTTAGATTTTATATAGTAAATACTTCTTTAGATTTACCCACATATGTACCAATATATCTTCTCACCAGTTCTTCAATATTTCGACCTGGCATTGTCTTCCTCCTTATGGAGTGCATCCTTTAGAAGTTTCTTCTTAGCTTTCTGGATCAGTCCTTATTGTAATGTTATGGTGAAATACCTGAGGCAGGCTAATTTTATAAAGAAAAGTTCTGGAGTTTCAGTGGCCTGGTGCTGGCATTAGATCAATTCAGCTCTGGTGAGGCCCTCATGGTATATGACAGGAACATGTGTGAGAGGGAAAGGTCCTATCAACAAACAGGAAACTAGAGAGCAATTCAGGAGTCTGGCTTGCTCTTACTACTATTTGTTCTTACAACAACTCATGGGCCCCCTTGGGGCTCAGAGGTCCGGTAAGGGCCACTTTAATCCATTTTGAGCGCACAACCCCAAATGACCAAGAACTTCCCACTAGGCCCCACCTGTTTAAGTTCCCACATCCAACCTCACCACAATGAGAATCTCACTTCCAACACATGGACCTTTGGGTGGGGCATATTCAAATCATAGCACTCTCATCCTTCAAAGATAAGCTACAGATTTCATAATACATGAACTCCTTTGTTTCGGAAAGATAGTTTCACTGGTTTCATTTTGCTTGAGATCAGCAGTTAGTTTCTCGTTGGCACATTGTAATTATTTTCTGTACCTCACTATTTTCTGTATCCTATTTTTGAAAAGTCAATTGTCAATCTAATCATCTTTCCTTTTTCGTGCTTTGTCCTTTCTTTGTGTTTAATTTTTCTCTCTTCCTGTTCTGCAGTTTCACAATGATGTGTCTTGGGAGTATCTGGGAGTATCTGGGAGCATGGACTACATTGGGGTTTTTGGATCTGAGAGGTGAGGTCTTTTGTTAATTCTGTAAAACTATCAGTCATTATCTTTTTAAATATTGCCCACCTTAAATGAGACTCTGATGTACAGATATTAGGCCTTTAACTTTATCCTCCATGGTTCTTAACCTTTTTGTTATTTTCATCTCTTTATTTCTCTGGATTTAATTCTGGATAATCATTCTATTTTACAGTCCACTAAAATTCTCTTCTTAGTCACAGCTCATCTGCCATTGTATCCCTCCACTAAGGTTTTAATTTCATTTATTTTAGTAACTATTTCTTGAACTCCATTTGTTTCCAACTTGGTATACTTAGTAGTGCTTCATGACCTCTTGTTTCTTTCTAAGAATATCAAGTTTTTTTAAAATTTTATTTTAAAACTTAAAAATATTTTTAAAACTTAAAAATATTATTTGTGTTCAGTGCCTGGGAATTCTAATACATGAAAATTTTGCAGATCTTCTCTGTGTTCTATACTATGCTTCTAGTGGTTCCTCTTGCTTGTTTACTAACATTTTTATTGTGGACTGTATATTTTATTGTGGACTGTATATTCTAGAGATAGAATTCTATCTCTCAGAACTATTTGGGTCTGAATCAAAGCTGACTTCCTTCAGGCAGACTTAGCATTGGCTTCTGCCAGTTGCTTAGAGGAATTGTTGACCTGGGACCAGTTGAATTGGGATGACAATCTCTTGTGAAAACTACCCTGCTATTAATTGCTGGGAGATTTCTCCCATCCATTTGGTGTCATGGAGAAGACAGCCAAAATTTTAGCATCCTGCTTTGTTCAGTGGGATTTGTTTCTCATCTGAGATGGAGGAGTTCCAGAGTTATGTATGATTTTTTTTAAAAAAAATTTACTCATTTTGAGAAACTTAGGCACTATCTCTTCTCTTTTAGAGCCACACAGCTTCAAAGTGGAAGCCTAGGGTCTCTGGGGTTCACTAGAAACTTAAGGTGCTTACTTATTTTTTGGGGTTACTGCTTTAACTTCATTTTGGGGCTTTAAGTATACCTTACTTTCTTAACTACTCAGTTTTTCACTGGATTGGATTTGTTCAGGCTTAAGGGCTATTTATTGACCCTTATCCATCATGTTTCCACAAGGGGAAATCTTGGTACTTGGTAATCTTTATTTCCTCCCTAATGTTTTGTTTCATATATATATATTTAGTTGTAGGTAGATACAATATCTTTTATTTATGTGGTGCTGAGGATTGAACACAGTGCCTCACGCATCCTAGGTGAGCACTCTACCACTGAGCCACAACCCCAGCCCCTTATATTTTTTAGCATTTACTTTGATAAGATTCAACTATAAAATGAGATATTCTAGTTTTTAAATGTTAAAAATGGGAATATTTGACTTATAGAAATGACTTCTCTATGAACTCTAATACCCTTTTCCTAAGCTAGATGACTTTCCAGCTTCTCTAGCATTCTTGGTAAAGTTGGCACAGCATTGACTTGTAAATATTTATTTCCATGATTAGTTCTTATTCTGTAATATTAAGAAATGATTTCTAAAGTGATACAGGAGGCATCACAATACTAGACCTTAAATTATACTAAAGAGCTATAGTAACAAAAACAGCATGGTATTGGCACCAAAACAGACATGAATACCAATGGAACAGACTAGAAGACAGCATCATACCCACATAGTTACCTCATACTAGACAAAGGAGCCATAAACATACACCAGAGAAAAGATAGCCTCTTCAACAAATGGTGCTGGGAAAACTGGAAATGCATATGTAGTAGAATAAAGTTGAATCTTTATCTCTCCCCTTGCACAAAACTCAGTGGATCAAGGACTTAGGGATTAGACCAGAGACACTGCTCCTACTAGAAGAAAAAGTAAGCCCAACTCTGTCATGTTGGCTTAGGAATTGACTTCCTCAATAAGACTCCTAAAGTGCAAGAAGCAAAATCAAGAATCAGCAAATGGGATGGTATCAAACTAAAAAGCTTCTTCATAACAAAGGAAACAATCAAGAATGTGAACAGAGGCCAGACACAGTGGCTCATATCTCTAATCCCAGCGACTCGGGAGCCTGAGGCAGGAGGATTGCAAGTTCAAAGCCAGCCTCAGCAAAAGTGAAGTGTTAAGCAACTTGGTGAGACCCTATCCCTAAATAAAATATAAAATAGGGCTGGGGATGTGGCTTAGTGGTCGAGTGCCCCTGAATTCAATCCCTGGTACTAAAAACAACAAAAAAACAAACAAAACAAAAACAAAACCTCACAAAGAACATGAACAGAGCCTACAGAATGGGAGAAAAATCTTTACCTCAGAGCATTAATGTCCAGGATATATAAAGAACTCAACTTCACACCAAAAAACCCCAAATAACCCAATCAATAAGTGGGCTAAAGAACTGAACAAGCTTTTCACAGAAGAAATATGGTCAACAAATGTATGAAAAAATTTTCAACATCTCTAGCAATTAGGGAAATGCAAATCAAAACAACACTGATATTCCACTTCACCCCAGTCAGAATGGCAATTATGAAAAATATATCAATAATGTTGGCAAGGATGTGGGGATAAAGGTTCACTTATGCACTGCTGGTAGGACTGCAAATTGGTGTAACCACTCTGGAAAACAGTATGGAGATTCCTTAGAAAACTTGGAATGGGACCACCATTTGACCCAGTTATCCCACTCCTTGGTTCATACTAAAAGGACTCGAAAACAGCATATTACAGTGCTGCAGCCACTTTAATGTTTATAGCAGCTCAGTTCACAATAGCCAAGCTATGAAACCAACCTAGGTGCCCTACAATACATAAAAGGATAAAGAAAATGTCATACATATACACAATGGAATGTTGCTTAGCCATAAAGAATGAAATTATGACATTTGGTAAATGGATGGAGCTATAGAATATCATGCTAAGTGAAATAAGCCAGTCCCAAAAAACCAAAGGCAGAATATTTTCTCTGGTATGTGGATGCTAACCCACAGCAAGGGAGGGGAAGATTAGAAGTTCATTGGAGTAGACAAAGAGGAATAAAGGGAAGGAAAGGGGGTTGAGAATAGGAAAGACAGAATGAATCGGACATTACTTTCCTATCTGCGTATATGAATACATGACTGGTGTAACTCCACATTATGTACAAGTGCAATAATTGGATCCTAATTGGAATAAGTTATACTTATTCTATGGGTATATAATATTTTAAAATATACTGTCATGTAAAAAGTAAGGTTAAATATATTTAGCAATGTTTACATAGCATTTTGAACATCTGTTAAAGTGTATGTACACATTAACCCTTATGAGTGGCCTTCATGAGTGGCCTTCATGAGTGGCCACATATATGTACTAGCATCTTTCAGTTGTCACTACCTGCTAATATTGTAAAATAAATCACACACAAATATGTATATATGCTCATGTAAAAGCAAAAACAAAAATACCAGATGATATCTAATTAAAGATGGAGAGCATTCTCTATTAGCTCAATCCTTGATGAAATTCTTTTCCCTGCCTTACAACCATATTTAAGACTTTAATGCTAATTGTGCTTCTGTAACCAAATACAACACCTGTTTTGGGGATTGGTTTCAGGACTCCCATAGGTACCAATATGGCATAGTGTTTGCATATAACTGATTATGCACATTCTCCCAAATATCTTAAATCATTTCTAGATTATAATACCTAATACAATGTAAGTTTTATGTTATATTTTCAATCTGTTGTTGGTTGGCTGAGGATGTGGAGCCCAAAGATGTGGAGGACTGACTATGCTCTATGCTGGGTGGCTTCTAAGTAACAAATTTATTTCTCTCAGTTCTGAAAGATGGGAAGTCCAAAGTCAAGGTGCAGGCAATTTCCATGTCTAGTGGGGGCCTGCTTCCTGGTTGATAGGAGGCCACCATTTTGCTGTGTTCTACACATGGCAGAGGAGACAAGGGACCTCCTCAATCTCTTCTAAGAGGAGCACTAATTCTTTTCCTGAGGGATCTGCCCTAAATACCTAATCACTTCCAAAGGTTCCATCTTCAAAAGTCATCACCTTGGGGGTTAGGATTATCAACATGTGATTCCTGGTGGGACCCAGATATTCCTCTATAGCACTAATGATATTTATTATTTGGATAGAAACATGAACAATCATTTCTTTAAAAGGATCTCATTTTATCAATTGCATTAGCAATTGACTTCGTTTATTCACACACTAAATATAAAAAAAAAAACCAATATACTTTCCAGGTACAATTATTGGAACCTATAGTTTGATGGGAAAACAGATCATAAAAAATTTCCTATCTGTATTTCAACTTTCTTCCTCAGTGGGAGGAAACCAGTGCCATGGCATTATGTAAAATATTTGATGTCCATGATTAATAATTGTACAACACTGCATTTATAGTATTCTTATTCATGCCATGGTATGAAGAATATTTGCATTTAAGAGCAAATTAAAGGTGGTTTGATATAAATGATTTACAAAATAAATTGAAGCCCCTTCAAGAGATTTTCAGATTACATTGGGAAAAGGTATATTTGATCTTTTTCTCTCCAAGTTACTTTAAGCCTTGGTTAGCTAAGTTTTCATGGGAAGACATCTTTTCTAGGCAGTCCAAAGGATCATATTACCAAGTACATTTATATGAAGTGAAGAGTGTTTTAAGATTGACTGTTGTTGTGCTTTCGATTAGAGAGATTAGTACGACCTCTAGTAAGTATGAGACCCTGGAGAAGGGTTCTCTACCTGCCTAGTTTCACCCAAAGATTTTCAATATTGGCTTTGACTTTGCCTAAGAAGATATTTCAAATACCACTCTTGCATTGAAGAACCAGCTGAAATATTTATTGGCTGAGTGATCTGCTGGCTCTGTATGTCTAGGTATGGTGTCCCAGATGAGATAGGTGACCCACCTGTACTCTGTAGCTTAGGTAAGAACCATAGGCCATACAGTCCTATCTGTTGTGGATCTTTTCCACTAGACTGCAAGGTCCCATTTGATTCTATGGCCTGTACCCTGCAAAGTGTCATATACATAACAGACATGCGGTAATGCCTATTAAATGAATAAATGTATGAATGTTTGGATGTTTTTTGGAACTAATTTCCTATAACCATCCCTTTCCCTTATCTCAGAATGACCTCTAAAAATATACTCCTGTATGTAGAGAAATATTTTATCATTTTCATCATGGATTTGCTGGCCCAGATGGTATCTCAAACTTAGATTAGCACTTCTTAGAAACTGGCTTTGATGTCGAACTCACATTTGGCTTTTGGAGGTGTCTTTTATGTGATGAATCTTACATCTTGCTTTTTCTTTATTCTTTTAACTCCCTTTAATTTCTACACAGATTTATCATACATAGAATACTGAATATTTCTACTTTGAGACAAGAGGAAGTTAAGAATTTTTTCTAATTATTTGGAACTGATGGACAAGGAAGTGGTTGAAGTTAAGAGCTGAGGTAGAGATGCTGTCATAAAAAGTGGATGTGTAGGGGCTGGGGTTGTAGCTCAATGGTAGAGTGCTTGCCTAGCATGTGTGAGGCACTGGGTTTGATTCTCAGCACCACATAGAAATAAAAATAAAGGTCCATTGACAACTAAATATTTAAAAAAATAAGTGGACGTGTGTTTGGCATCCAGCCTGTTGTAACTAAAGCTCCAGGGAGGAGCAGATTATTTCTCCCCCTGTGGATACTTTTTCCTCAGGAAGGGAAAAGCTAGAGATTTCATGGGTTTGTTGGGTTCACTTGTTTACCTATTCAACAGAAATTTACTGAGCATCTGCTATGTGCTACACACTCCATTCAGAACTTGAAATAAATACATTCACAGTTGATTTCTCACTACCAGAGATATCAGACATTGTTAGTGTAGTCTCATACATGGTAGTGTCATGGTATAGATATGAGGTGTCCCCTCAAAGCTCATGTGTGAGACAATGCAAGAAAGTTTAGAGGTGAAATGATTAGGTTTTAAGAGTTTTAACCTAATCAGTGCATTAATCCCCTGATAGGGATTAACTAGGTAGTAACTGTAGGGAGGTAGGGTGTGGCTGGAGGAGGTGAGTCCCTAGGGGTGAGACTTTGGGGTATATATATTGTTCTTGGTGAGCAGAGCTGTCTCTCTGCTTTCTGGTTTCTATGTCCTGAGCTGCTTTCTTCCTCCACACCTTCTACCAGGATGTCCTGTCTCCTATTGGGCCCAAAGCAATGGAGCCATCTATCTATGGACTGAGACCTCTGAAACCGTGAGCCCCCAAATAAACTTTTCCTTCTCCAAAATTGTTCTTGTCAGGTCTTCCGGTCACAGCAGTAAAAAAAACTGACTAAAACAAACTTTGTAATATATTAGTTGTTGTAGTTATTATCAAGGTGGTCTCACAGTATGGGGGGTTCACAGACTGATGTCAGTTACACTATAATTGAATCTCAGTGGATCAGACACAGGATAACCAGTTCAAGATGAAAATATAGGAGCTATATGTCAAATTATTTCAAAGAAAACCTGTTTGCCAAGATGATTAGCAACACTCATCTGTGGAGTTCAAACAGTAGCTTAAGGGGAAGCCCAGAAATAATTGGGGGCTCCCCTGGGGCTGGTCCCCAGCAGGAAGTGTGGTGAGGCTCTCAATAGAGTGCCACCAGCCCCATTCATCTCTTAAGTGGCCAAGGCCCCTTATCCAGTCAATGCGGGAGACACCTGGCCTTGTGAGCATCCCTTTCCCTGCTCCATGCTGTTCCCTCACGATGGCCTGTTCTTCATTGGACAGTGTATTATGTGTTAGTGTCTTATGTTCTTACTAGTTTTTCTCCCACAGGATGTCCTTGTTTTCTCATTGAGAGCGTTTCAAGACCTCATTCAGGTTATGACACTGGCATTACTATATAGAATACTAATTTATGAGTCTCTTGCTTTAATAGGAACAATTTGATTCAAATTCTGTGCCTGACATTTTAATATGTCCTGTTCAGTCCTGAGACTGCCTTGAAAATCACACTGGTATGCTGAACTACTCTTGATTCATGAATTGATGTCACAGTAAAGGAGTGAGACAGAATTCCTGTTACCTTTTCTTCATGTCTATAGCACAACCTGTGTAGTGTTTCCTCCAAAATGTGACTCTTCAGATTTTCATTGTGAACTTTCAGAATATATCATTGTTTTTTTGTACTTAAATAAGAAAAGCAATTAATCAATAAAGAACCTTTATTAATCAAGTGACAACATTTTTTTGAGCAGGCTCAAATTAAAATTCTATAGGATGCACATCAGTTGTAGTGATAGTCTATCAAAAATCAGAATCAATTATAATTATGTTCATATTTTTAGTATATTTTCAGATATGCCACCTCCAGGGATTCCCATATGCAGTGGTGATATTGTCTGACAAAATGTCACTTTAATATGTTTTATTATTTTTAAGAAAAAGCCTACTTGAAAGAAAACAAGCATGTAATCTCTTAGCGTTTTCCTGTATATTTCCAGATTATCAAATTTTCATGTCACTCCACCTGTCTTTATTTTCAATATTAAATGCCCTGGTTCAATTTAATTCAAACAAACATTGCGCATTTACTATGCGTCATTTATATCTTTCCCCCTCTTCTGAGCTCCTATAAAACTTGTTGTCTGAACCATTTATGTGGCACTGATGGATGTGTTATGGTTATTTGCGTTTAAATCTTACCTACTCAACTGTATTTCAAGGGGTGTGGAAGTTTAAAGAATTATGCTTTTACCATGTCTAATACCTAGGTGTACAATATGCAACTAATACATATTAACTGATTGAATTAAGTGAGTTAATCTATATAGCAGCACTTAGTCCTGCAGCATAACAAGTAATATGTGACTGATAAATAAAAATAATGACAAATAACTGGTGAATAAAAACATCTTAAGTGTGTTCTATTTTGGGAAGTGCAGTTAGAACCTGATGTGGTATTTGGCACACTGGAGTGGGCAATAATGTTTTGGTAAGTTATTTAACTGATGATTCATATGAGTTATATGGTAGTCATTTCACAAGTTAGATATGTTTAAGATCAACTAAAAAGGATTGTAGTCATTCATTAGAAATATTTGGGTGAAGGGAAAAGTGAAGTGGGAATTAATCAGAAGGTGGTAGGATAAAGGATAATTTCTCCTTGATGAGCATATGTAGATAAGAGAAGATGCTGAAATGAGCAGAGATGAGGACTGGATTTCCCTCCTGTTCAGGTGGGTGGGTGGGCAGGTGGAGAATCAGGTGCTAAGAGAAAGGCCAGTACCATCTATCAACATTCAGTCTTATGCTCTGTCAGGTAGATGACTCTAGATAAATTCTTGGAGGTGGTGGTAATGAATCTAATGCAGAGGCAGACTAGCGTCAGATGCTAAGAAGACCCCACTGTATAGTCTCACTAGTGAAGGAGGAGTCAGATTTGGGCTGGGGTTATTCCAGTTGGCATCTATCTGCTAGGGAGGTTGGTTACTCTCACCTTATTATCATATTTGGAAGAACTCAATTCTTTATCATAAGTCGACATGTTCTGAATCAATTGAATGCACTGATTTTTAAGTTTTTTAAAAAATCCAAACTAAAATGAAAATTTCTTTTGATAATTCTAACCAGTACATGCCATGCCACATCACTTTGTGAGTACAGATTTGCAGAAATGCCCCATGTTACAAGCTCTTCATGCTTCCACTCTGGCTCCAGCAGTAAGTACCATCTCCACCAGGTTCTTAGGAAATCCAGATGCCAACCTGCTCTAAACCACTCTGTCCTGATGCCAAGCCTTTTGTTCTTAAAGCTCTGATTTCTGTTCTCTGCACATGAGCCTCTGCTCACTCTGCTTTATGTCACGTGGTTAAGTCCCTGAGTGTCAACTTTTTACTTTTCATGAGTATGGGCATGAGCCCTTCCTGAAGTATCCTCCTCGAAATGACCAACACCAGTATAATACTGAGGACACTCAATGGACATTCAAGGATAGGGAGTGTAACTTGGAAACACTTCTAGATGCGCACCCTCTCTGCTGCAAAGGCCTGGAAGCATGATGATGAGATCCTGATAGTGTCCTTAAGGTTGGTGACATTTTGGAGGCCACATCCATTTCCAGAGAGGAAAAGAAATTTATCTCTTTCTTTAGGCTGTCTGCCTTCTCAGTCTGTATTTTGTCTCTGGATCTATTCTTTCTTAGAACAACTGATAGTGGGGAATATTTACTCCTTTCTAGGAAAGCTCACAGGTGGGTGATCTTGACCAATGGCTCCTACCAAGGCCATTATACCAAGTTACAAAAGTCCAACATCAGCATAGGTAGGGATCTTGAGATTTACATAATGTGGCGTATCAGGAGGGTGGCAGTATTCATGTCCAGGGTCATGAGCCCAGTTTAATTTGTTTTGCTTTTAAAGCATTATAAAATCATGCTTATCCTTCTGCCATCTTGGGGTCATATATCCTATCTACATAAGGATTTCTCAATACAGTGCTCTTTGCCTGTCCCAGAACCCACCCATTTCCATAGAGAAGCAATGGTATTATCTATATCCATGTGTAGAAAAGAAGTACTCTAAAAACAAATACTAAAGCTTTAGGGATAGAGCTCTGGCAAAGACATTCCTATAGTAATTTGTATCACCAGTAGATACTCTATCTTCTCCTACCATCCGAATTTATGCTATTCATTTTCCCCCCAAGAATGATGGGTGAGAATGTTTGCTTAGCCCAAGGACTGAGCTGAGATTTTTTCCTTAAAGAAGGTGGAACCAGCCACAAATGTGAGATGGATTCTTCTTCAGAGAAGTTGCAGTGACCTGCAGCTGCTTTCCCAGCCCTGGTGTTCTCCCTCCGGTTTGCTTCTTGTTCCTATCTTTTTTGTCTCCTTTCTCCTCTATGAACTTTGCCCATAGGTTACTTTAGTGGGAACTAAATGAAGGAAAACATAGCCATAGCATAGCAGTTTTTTCTTTGTAATTTTTTTTTATTATGGAACATTTCAAACCTACACAAATGCAAAATAATAAAAGAGACCGTTATGTGCCCATTAACCAACTTCAAAGTTAGTAAATTTTTCCAATCTGGTTCATCTATCCTCATACCTTTAGTTTTTGGTAACATATTTAAAAGAAATCCATGACATCGTATTTTACCCGTAAATACCTCAGTATATTTATAATAAAGACTTAAAATATCACTACACCTTAATAAAAGTCCTGTAATGTCACCTGATTAAATAATCCTATTTAAGATTTTCACCTTTGTCCCCTAAATGCCTTTTTATAGTTGTTTGGTTAGAATTAGGATCCAAACAAGGCCCACACACAGTGTTTGGTTACTATCTTTCTGAAGTTATGAAGCCTATTTCAATCTCTAGTAGCTGCCTGCCTCTTTTTTTTTTTCAATTTTACCACACTCATTTTTTATGCCATTTCTTAAAGAAATTGGAACATTTTTCCTATGAAGTTTTCCTCATTCTGAAATTAGCGGCGCTGATTGCATTCTCATAATGCCATTTAACATTACCTTCAATTTCATGTGTTTCTTGAGCCAGTACCTTGATCTAGAGGCTTAACTAGATTTGAATTCAATTATTTTGCCAAGAATAATTCACAGGTGGGAAAGCACAGAATGACTGATGGTTTCACAATTGATGGTATTTTAAAGTTGACTGGGGGGTTCAGTTAGTGTTAAACAGACTATCCATTATAAAGTACACCAGCAACTTGTCACTTTATTGTCTGTTTCCATTGTGACCCAGGTCCTTATTTATTAGGATTTGCAGGAGTGATTTTCTAATTCTCTTATTTTTTCTGCACTATTAGTAGAGGTTCTTCCATAAAGAATAAAGTTCCTTCATCAGATATTTGGTTCATAAAAATGTTTAATCAGTGTTTTATACTATTATACTTGGCAGGTGCTTCCCCCAAAATCAACGCTGAGGGCCCTTTCCAACTCATGAGCCCAGTGGAACACACTAGCTGATGCTTGGCTTCTCATCACTGACCAGTGGTTCCCCCTTATCACAATATTCAATCCCATGCAGTCTAGTTTTGTAAATCACTGGTGCTTAAAGGGAAGTATAAAGCCTTTTGACAAGAGAGGCTCTCCCACACAAAATTATGAGGTAGGATTTAGCAAACTACTTTTGCACTTGTGAAGATTACCTGCATCTAGCTGCCCTGGGCTTCTTGACCCAGGTGTTGCAGTCCCCAGCTTTTGGTATTTTTGTGGATTTTCAAGGTGTTACTCTGTTAAATAGGCATGATGTGAACTTTGCATAGTTGTTCAATACCTCCTAAAAGGTTCTGGCTCAGGAGCATCGGAGCCGAGCCTGTCACCTTCCTCTATCGTGGTTTCTCTGGGAGGATTCCTTCTGCTGTAGGCTTAGGGAAGTGCGTTGATCTGCAGGTAAAGAAAAAATTCATTGCTCTACTAATGAATAAATAAGACTCATAAACTCATATTTGGGATCAGTGTAGATAAAAAAGAGATCCAAGAATCTGTAGCTAGAAATTCATCTGCTAATTTTTTAAGTTCCTTAGGGAAAAAGTTATATTTTTTTCCCTTCCAGAATGGAGCAATTAACAAGGTGTTCTTTCCAAAATTAACCAAGTACTTATTTGAAGTCTTCCTGAATATTCTGAAAAGGCCCTGCATGTTTTATTATAATTCTAGATACTTGAACATTAAACTCCTTTCTTAGAATTCGCCCTTAAACTGGGAGTAAGTTGAAAGTGTGACAAAATGCTTTTTCCTACCACGGAGTCAGTTTTATAGAGCCTTGGTATGCAGTTAAATCAAATTTTACCTCAGCCTGCTCTAGGATAGCTTTTAAAACGTGAGCTCTAGTGTTTTTGGTGTCTTTGTCCATTGTTGTATTTGAATTAAATCAAAAAAAGAATTCTAAGTTTGATTTCTGTGCCTGTTTTTGTATTTCTATGAATTTCTTTAGGTTAAAATTTAACATGAGATTGAGAAGAGTTTATGGTTCTGTCATTGCTTGACCAATACTTATAACCCTGAAAGCCTTTGCACAAGTTAAATATTTTCACTTTTTTCCATAGTCACCTCATCTGAGGCAGTAGAGAAGGGCATGACAAATGAATGTGACAGAGAAGGGCTTTGGCATCCCAAATGCCAGCATTCTGGAACTGCTTGGGATTTATTGAAGCAGACTCATTGGCAAGAAGTGTCCGATGCTGCCAACATATCCAATGGGCTAACACCCTCTAAATCTATGAAATGCAGCCTGATGGTATTTTTCAACTATTTATTAACTGATACATAAGTCTCTTTGTTGCCATGGAAATATGAGAGTGGAAAAAGGAAAGTGTTGCCAAGTAGGTTACAAAGTGTAAAACTACTTTTACTTATTCCTATATTTTTTTTTTCTATTTTGCAGTTTTGTGAATCTACTGGTATCACTGGTTTTGAAAGGGCATTTGTGTTTAAGAATTCTTGATGACATCCACCTCTAAGGACCATAATTCCTTACCTTAGAAGAGCTCACACTGAAAATGGCTGAGAGCTGAAGCCTCACAAGGCAGAGGGACCTGGAAAGACTATTTGGGTATGAAAGCTATTTTTTTTTAAAAGTGTCCTTTGATGAAGAAAAGAAAAATGGATTTTATAAAGCAAAGTATTAATATCTAATTGGATTTTCTCAATACATTAGTATTAGGATTACAATATGTAATAAGGCTGTTTGTGTATGCTTTTCAAAGAAGTTTCCATCCTCTTCCCAACTAAGCTTTCCTAATTCCACTATGATAAAGGTAAGTCTTATCTCTGTTCCCCAGACAGAAATGCCAAAGCAGTCAGTGTAGATGATTTATGAAAATTCAGAGTTATAAGCATGGTCAGTGTTTATTGAATGCATCTTGAATCTGGGGCCATTCTGTCAGGATTTTTTAAATTTATTTTTGTTTTGGTCTTCTCCACTAGTATATACTAAGTATAAATCTTCATTGATTATACTGAATGAATTTTGAATGGTTTATTCAGGGCTTTATTTTCAGACTTCTTTGAAGTCAGCTCTACTGCTTAGTTCACTGAATTAGTTGTAGAAAACTGGATTTAAATCAAGATTTAACTACTGAAATGCTTACAGGGTGTTTTCATCAGTTTTTTTTTAGTGCTGTGACCAAAAGACCTGACAAGAACAATTCTAGAGGAGGAAAAGTTTATTTGGTGCTCCAGATTTCAGAGGTCGCCATCCCTAGATAACTGGCTTCATTGCTCTGGGCTGAGGTGAGGCAGAACATCATGGGGGAAGAGTTTGGTGGAAGAAAACAGCTTAGAACATGAAAATCAGGAAAAAGAGAAAGAGGGAGCTCCCCTCACCATAGACAAAAGATCAAAATACAAACCCCAAAGGCACACTCCCAGTGACTCACCTCCTCCAGCTACATGCAACCTGCCTACAGTCACCACCCAGTTAATCTCTATCAGGCACTGATTAAGATGCCTAACTCATTTTACCTCTAAACTTCCTTGCATTGTCTCCCACATGAACTTTTGGGGGATACCTCATATCTAAACCTCCCACTAAAAAGGGAGGAAGTCCTGCTGTCTGTCTGTTCCTTGTGGAGACATCCAGCCAGGGATGTCAGTCCCACATGTCATCGGCACCTCTTGCATACCTGACGCTGCTTAATTCCTATCCTTTCGCAGGGCTTAGGGTATCGATTGGTTTACTTCTCGTCGTCTTATCCTCTGTCACAGGTACTTGGTATTCAGATATCTCACCGGTGATAGTCTCCATTTTCCATCTTCCAGAAGTTTGTGATCTCCCTTCTCTCTGTCGTTTTAATTATGATTTTATCCACAGTTCTTTTATTCCTAATGGAATTCTACCTTTTTAATTTCTGTATCTCATCAGTGGAGTTTCAGGAAGGAATAGAGATAAGCATACGTTCAATATGTTGCAACTAAACAGATTTCTCTCACTGAAAGTCTTAATCCCTTTCTTGTTGAGAATTAATTCATAAACCTGATGCTGGATGTCCATGAAAAGTGTTAGAACTCAAGTGAAAGAGATTCAGACTCAGGCTCATCCCAGAGGCAGAAAACAATGTGCATGTCCAGATAGCCCCCAAATATATTTTGTTTATATATATATATATTTTGTTCTTTAATTAGTCATATTTTGAAAATGGGGGAAAATTCCAATTATGACCAAGAATTCAGATATCTTAAAATCACATTGAGCTGGATACAGTGGTGCATGCCTATAATCCCAGTGGCTGGGGCAGGAGGATGGTGAGTTCAAAGCCAGACTCTGCAAAAGTGAGCTGCTAAGCAACTCAGTGAGACCCTGTCTCTAAATAAAATACAAAATAGGGCTGGGGATATGGCTTAGTAGTTGAGTGCCCCTGAGTTCAATCCTGGTACCCCCCAAAACAAAACAACAAAACACCACATTGAATCTGGTCACACTTACCACCTAGAAACCACTGGCCAGATAGGAAAGGTGGGTGTGTTCGCTTGCTAGCTTCTTGCAGTTGTCCCTATGTCTCTTATCTTCCTGGCCTGAAGCTTTTGGTTTCTGCTTCACCTCCCCAGAGGAGTGCTTCCTAGATTTAGGAAATTCATGACAGGTTATACATTTATTCTATCTTTTGTCTACCTAAAGATATCACCACTATTCCTCTTTAGTAAAATGTATCATTCCCTTATTTATTTTATATAGATGCTTAGTCATTCTTCCCTTTCTCTCCTTTGGAAATAATTGACTGTAATTGTCTTGTTGTAATACTATGAAATACCATTATACAAGACCAAATAAAGATAGTAAAAGAATGCTCGACCTTGTTAATAATCAACAATTATCATTTTGTGCCTTAATAGATATTTCTACCCTATGTCCCCACGAAAGTGAATCACAAAGGAAAAACAACAAAAATACAAAAATAACACAACACTGATGAAATTATGATAAAATCAACACATTTCATGCATGGATAGGAAAATATAAAATGATGCCTGTGGGAAAACAACTGGGTAACATGTATTTTAAAAGAGTGTATAAATTATGCACATGAAGGTAGTTGTGAAGGTTAAATATAAGAGAAGGAAAGAGGTGGGTATTTAAATATGAATGAAAGAGAATGATTAGGAAAACTATGACCTAGCAACACAATATTAGAGATTTGTTAAGTATAACCAAAGATCTGTTATATTGTAGCTTATAATATAAGGTGTTTTAGTCAGCTTTTTCAGTGCTGTGACTAAAGGACCTGACCAGAACAACTGGAGGAGGAAAAAATTTAAGGGCTCATGGTTTCAATCCACAGACAGCAAATTTCATTCCTCAGGGCTCAAGGTGAGGCTGACTATCATGGCAGAAGAATGGGGTGGAGGGAAGCAGCTCACATGATGATCAGTAAGTAGAGAGAAAGGTCTCCACTTGCCAGATACAAATACATTCCCCAAAGCTATGCCCGCTAAAGTCCACCTCCTTCAGCCACACCCTACCACTTCAGTTACCACTGTTAATCCCTATCGGGATCAATTCACTGATTGGATTAAGACTCTTAACAACCAATATTTTCCTTTGAACCTTCTTGCATTGTTTCACATGTGAGCTTTTGGGGGACATCTCCCGACCAAACCATAACATAAAGCTTAGTGAGTAATTGGATTATTCAATTGAATATTCATGCTTTTTGCAAGTCATACAGTATAAGCATTCATACCAAGATCAAAAAGTTATTTTAAATGTATGTTTATTTCTCAAAGTTGCAAAGCATATGGAATAAAATAAAAATCACTCTTAATTTTATTACCCTAAAATAAAACCACTGACAACATTTTAGCATGTGTGTGTTTATTTTTGTTAGATTTATTGAGGTATAATTAAATATAATAAGCTGTACATATTTCAAATGTAAAATTTAATGTTTTAGCATGCACATGGTACAGATATCATCACAATCAAGATAACAAACATCTGTCACTACCAAAATTTTCCTCTTGTGTCTTTGTAATTCCTCCGATTCCACCACTGAGAATTCCACCTTTTAGAATTAATGATTGAATTCTGTCACTGTGGAGTGGTTTGAATTTTCTAGAATTTTGTGCAAATGAAATCAGACATGCACCTTCTTATGTCTGGCTTATTTTAATCAGCATAATTCCTTTGAATCAATCCATATTGTGGCCTTTATATTTGTTCTGATTGCTGAGCAGTATTCCACTGTTAAGATTTACCATAATTTGTTTACCCATTCACTTATTTATGGAAATTTGGATGATTTGTAGTTTTTTGGATATTACAATAAAGTTGCTATCAATATTTGTGTACATGTGTTTGTGTGGTATACTTTGTTTTTTTGATAGACATTTAGGAGTGAAATGTTTATATCATACACATTTTCACCAGCAGTGTATTAGAGCTCCAATTGCTCCACATCTTTGCCAAAATCTGATATGGTCAGTCTTTTAAATTGTAGTCACTTTAAAAGGTATATGGTGCTTCTTTCATGGTGGTTTTAATTTGCATTTTCCTAATGAGTACTACTACTGATAGAGAACATATTTTCTTCTGTTTGCCATCTGTCTTTTTGGGGACATGTGTGTTCAAATCTTTCGCCTATTTTCTCATTGAGTTTTGAGATTTCTTTGTATATTCTTGCAACAAGTTCTATATAGATATGTAATTAGCAAATGTTTCCTCCCAGTCTGTAGCTTGCATTTTTATTCCATTAATATCTTTTGAAGAGCCAAACCCTTAATATTGAAGTACAATTAATTAATTTTTATATAGATTGTTTGTGGTAGTGTATTTAAATTATTTTTGCTTAACCCAAAGATTTTTTTATACAAATTTTATAGTTTTAGATTTTATACTTAGGCCCATTTGAGTCAATATTTTTGCATGTGGTATGAGTTACAGATTGATAGTCATTTTTTTTTTGGTATGGATTTCAAATTGCTTCAGCACCATTTGTTGAAAAGTTTATGCTTCCTTTACTGGATTGCCTTTGTATCTTTGTAAAAAAAATCAGATGACCATATATATGTATTTATTATTGGCTTCTATTTGAACTATTTATCTTCATGTTCATGATTACTGTAGCTTTGTAATAAGTCTTAAAGTCAGGTAATCAAAATCCTCTAACTTTGTTCTTAAAGTTTGACTATTTTGACTATTCTAGGCCATTTATATTTTTCAGACACAGTGCACAATTGGCTTGTTACGTTCTACCAAAACTTCTGGAATTCTGGTTGCATGGAATCTATAGATCAATCTAGGGTAGAATTAACATCTTTACAATATTGAATCTTCTGGTCCCTGAACATAGGATATTCTCCATTTACCTTTTAGAAGTTTCTCTTAGCAATGTTTTATAGTTCCTAGTATACAAGTCTTGCACACCTTTTATCAGATTTACCCTAAGTATTTCATATATTTTGCTGCTGTAGTAATGGTATTTTCAAAAATTTCTATTTCCAGTTGTTTATAATTCTCAAATATGCAGAAATTCATATAGTAGTAACTCTTTCATTCCTATTTCCTTTCTCTCTATACACATATTAGAATTTTCTTCATGAACAATCACATTGTCTTTGGATAAAGACAGTTTTGCTTCTGTAGAAGCTTTTGTATGATCATAGACGTGGTTAAATCAGATATCCTTATTTCTGATTTTAGGGGAAAATGGTTACATTTTTCTTTGTTGTAGAATTTACAAAAGATGCTTATTTCTGAAGGTAAAGGATTGTTACGTTTTCAGCAACCAATATATTTAATAAAAATTAGCTTTGAAACCCAATTTTACTATTATAGGAGTAACATTGGAATTGTTTCAGGAAATAGAATGTACATGTTTAAGATTAGGAAGGCAACAACTTTCTAACAATAAACATGTCTTTTTATTTACAGTATAAACAATGTTTGAGGAGCTGGGAGCAATATATTAACAAAGTGGTATTTGGAGTGGCTAAGGTCAGTTAGGATTGAATAGTAGTGCTAGTTCTCAGGAGATTAACAGTTTTTGCTTTATAATATTCAGTCTCCTAGACAAAAGATAGTAAGATTTTCCCACTCCACAAAGCTGCTCTTTTCTAAGCTACATACTTCAGATGCTGACCATGGTAGCAGACCCTGATTTGAGCCTATGAAAACTTTGTGAGTCATGAGCTCTGATGGGAAAAGCCCACATCATAAAATTTATCTTTGTGCTTGGGGGTTTGCTGCCAGACTCAGACATCAAACATTTACCAAAGTCCTGAGCAGTATTTTCTTCATCTATGCTTTCTCATCCTTGGTAACCATGGGGCTGTCATTTAGCAAGGAGGATTGCTGAAGTGGTCCTTGAAAGGGGCTTCAGCCCCAGAGAATAAAGAGGCTCTTAAAAACACTCTGCCCAGAACTCATCATGTCTACTTGAAACTTCTGTTAGTTCCCAAAAGATTTAGAGCACTGTCAGAGACCTCCAAGGAGTCATAAAACATTGGAATACAGTATCTGCACTAGCTGAAATGGATCCAACTCTTGGAAGCTTGCCTGTTGGGTCTAAGAATGTTAATTAAGGGTGTGGCTGTCTTTTAGGCAAGAAATTAGGAAAATGAGTCATGCTCTTTCCTCTCCCCTATCCTCACTTATATACTTATCCTCTAGGTCTGTCTGCACCCCTCTACTTAACTGGGGTTGGGTGACCCTACAGTCGACTATAGTAGGACCTAACGCTTCCCCTAGTGCACACACTGACTGTACTATAATTGCCTTGACTTGTTTGACCCTCTGAACTATAATTTCTGTGAGGGTCCTTACTCTAATTTGGTCATTATGCCACCAGCAACCAGGATCAGTGCCCATTTCTTAGTTGGCACCCGATAGGCAGTTATTAAATGGATAAATACATGGAACAGACCCTAATTGGGTAGCAGCATTTTAATGTCCAAATAAAAGTAATAAGACTAAGTTTTCCTGGTTTATGGATTGAATTGATGGAGGAGCAAAGTTTGAAAAGCGAGCAAATGAATAAAACCCAGAGTGTTAGGAAGAGAGCAAAATAGCTCTTACTGTTTAGACAGAGGAATTTATCTTAGGAATTAAGAGATTTTTGGTACTGGG
>PVHX01022361.1:0-27837 GCA_004024805.1 Geosciurus inauris | reverse complement strand
GGTGGCTGTGTTCAGAAGATCTACCCACCCTCTTTGCTTTCTACCTTGGAGGTCTCTTCATTCCAGAAGGGAAGACTGGCCTTCCAGGAACCAACCAAAGAGGGCACTCTGAGAAAGTTTAAAAGGGAATGGAGATGTAGCTCAGCAGTAGAGTGCTGTTCTCATATTCATCTTATACAGAACAAGATATATATATATAATATATATTATATATATAGCTGAATATATGTGTATGCATATGAATACAGAAAAATTTTTTTGTTAAAAGTGTTGAATTTAAGAGTGGTATAACACTTCTCTGCAGATGAGAAGGCTGAGGTCTATAGATGCTCCTGGTACCTGGCCAGCATATGCCACTAATTAGTGGAATTGGGGGTCATAGACTCCTCTCCTCTCCCCTTCTTGGGTAGTTAGTTTCAGAGATCTCTTGTTTAAGAAACAGAGACTTAAATAAAGAGGAAGCTTCAGCAGGAAATGTTTGGGGGTGGGGGGAGTGTAGAGGGCCAGGAGGGGAAAGAGATAGCCAGAGAAATGACAATCTGGGGGTCGGGTAATTGAACAGGCCTATCTCCGCCATTTCCTGAAAGGTGTGTGTGTGTGTGTGTGTGTGTGTGTGTGTGTGTGTGTTTAACTGCACTTCAAGACAGTTGTTAGGGCCGTGTGTTTTCACACCACAAATACCTTGTCTTGGTTATTATTTTTCTAAGGCAGCCCAGGAGAATAGATTCTTCTCTCCGGGGAGGGAAAGGGAATACTGTTTCCAAAAGGGAAGCAGCTCTCATCAAAAGCGCTGGTGGATCTGGTGACAACACCGACACGCGCTCCGCTTAAAGCCTGGAGATTGTCAAGCCGCAAAGGCGGGCTGGGAAACAACCGGGGCTACGGGGTGCCACGGTGAGCCCTCTGGGTACACATTTCTAGTGGGTCCTTTTCCTGGCTGGACAAAGACTGTGGCCGACCGCTAGGGGACTAATGTGGATTCACAGGGAATCGCAGAGGGAGGGAGGCCGGTAGACGGAGAAGGGGAGATGCGTAAGAGTGCAGAGATGGCTTAGCTAGGAAATGGGGCTTCTGGATTTCTATAGGGCACTGCAGTACCTTGAAGGGCGCCCAAAACAAATCCGCTGCCACCGCGGGCGCTATCTGAAAGTGTCTCTTTTGTGTATGATGAGGAATCACCAAGGTGGAACTGGGTTTTGCACGAATTTGCTTTTAAAAAATTTGGGGGGCGGTCTCAGCCGGTCTGAGGCTGCCGGTGCTCTGGTCAGATACAGAATGGCCTCAAGAGCTATCAGCTATCTTTCCTTAGGCCTTAGAAACACAACAGAACAAAATTTAAAATCAGCTAAGGAAACCAAGGACTGTCCCCAACAAGGAAGCCTTCCACTGCTGGGGAACAGTGTTCCGTCCGCAGTGCTCAGGTTCATAATCCGAATAAATGGAGCCAGATCCTGGATTACACCCCGGGGACAGAGTTTTAATGTAAAATATGCTTGTAATAATCACTTGTGGACCCTGAAGCACCACTAGAATTTCTGTTTAATTATAGGGCATGAGAGGAACATTACCAGCTAATTAAATCCAATCCTATTTGTAATTCTCCCTCTGCTGCTGCCGACTTTAAAATGTGAAATTGCTTTTTCAATGTGCCTATATATGAATTTTTAAAACACTAGTGAACAAAAGTGAAAAGCAAGGGGAAATGGGGCGGGGGAGAAAGCGGGGATGAGGGGAAGAAGGAAGGGAAAGCGGGCACAGACGCTGGGCCTGAGTCCAAAGGGCATCTAGAAGACTCGCTTCAGCCTCCCCTGCCTTCAAGTCCTTGTTCTTAATTTGGCCATGAAAGAGGCCACTTCCTTTCATTTCAGAGATTTCCACTTCCCCTTTCCTTAGTAACGAATCTCTTTCAGTTTCGGATCGTCTCCCCAAGAAGCGCTCTAGGCGGGAAAGGAGAGCAGAGAAGGCCCCAACGCGCCCCGCCGCAGCCGCCGGGCTGGGATCCCGCTCCAGCCGACGGAAGGGAGCTGAGCCGGGAGGAAGTGATCTCATTGGGGAAGGGAGGAAAAGAGGTTTGGCCGAGCAGCCGCCAGGCCTCAGGAGCAGAGTTCGGAGGAGCGCAGAGCCAGGGAGACTGCGAGTCCCAAGTTTCGCTGCTTCCGCGCTCCGAGAAGGCTGCGGCCGCCCGCACCGACTTCCTCTAGAGACGCGCGTTGGGTTCTTCCTACTCGCTGAGATGAAGAGCGCCAGGTGCAACTTTGGGAGTTCAGGCCTCAATGACTGACGTTGGACTCTCAGGACCGACGAGAACTTTATTCTGCAGACGTGGCCTCCGCGTCCTCAGGGTTCCTTCCCAGCCTCCCCTCCGCCAGAGCGTTAGTTTTTGATCGCCCTACGCGCGCGTGCGCGACACACACACACACACACACACACACACACACACACACACCCCCTTTTTGTACAATGCCCCTCGAAAAAGCAGGTCCTGGAGCTTTGATTTACAATTAAAACATTGAGTTATTCACACTAGAAACCCGGTGATAATGGCCAACGGTTGAGTACTCCTCAGTATTGAATCTATAAGGTAGAAAAACATACTGTTTTCAAACCTGGTACCTTCTGCACCATCTGCAACCAGCAGCATCGTCACCTGGCTGTTCCTATGCGATCTGGTTTACGAAAATGTTCTGAAGAGATAGGCCAGCTGTCTCGCCTCGATACCCGGCCCTGTAAGCAGAAAATGTGGGAGTTCGAGGACAAGCGTTTCTAAACGCGCAACTCGCCAAACTAATGCACTAGTGTCTACCCCGTGAAATGGCATTAGCATCCCTGCTGCCCTAGCCTCCAGTACTTATCTGGACGCGAAGGCCCTGAGTGCGGAGTGGTCACTTGGCCTCGTAGAGCGCTTACACGTCTGAAATGCCGAGGAGAAATCCTGGAGAGCTGAAGGTAGGGAGGTGTAATTCCGCTCCGCACCAGGGTGGGGAGGTCTGCATCAAGGGAGATCAGCACCCCGCCCCCTGCCGGGCTTTCTGCTAGAAGTCCTTCCCACACTCAAAGAAGTCGCTTGGGCTCTTACCTAGCGCGGAGGATGAGTTGGGGTGAGCGGTCAGGCTCCCCCTGTTGCCTGCGACTGGGGATTGCTGAGGCCGTGAAGTGGGAAAGTCTGAGCCCGTCCAGGAGTGTTGAGAAGGATGGGTACTGTTAGACCACGAGGAGGGGACCTTGTCTGCAGGACGTAGTGTGGGCAAGTTTGCCGGGATTGTGCACTCTGGATCTGGAGTCGATGGGAGAAAATTTCCATCAGTCTAGGATCTTGGCATTCCACCCTGACTTCCATCTCCTACAAAAGTACCAACAAACCCTGTCATCTTTTCCCAGTGGATTGCTTTATAAAATAAGTAAAATCTCGTTTTCGACCTTTCTACACAATCCGTTTTTGCCCTCATATCTTGCCCTGCACATTAAGTGGGAGTAGGGGAAGTTCTAGGAAGCCTTCCTGTGTCAACCTTAGCAGCCAGGAGAAGTAAGCCAACAGGGCTGTATTGAGGTTTCTCCCACACACTGCCAGCTGGGTCCCCATCTCCCCGCTCCTCTTTCTTGCCCCATTTTTCTTTTGCGGTTCCTGGAGCAGCGCTCCAGTAGCAGCAACTCCTGGAGCAACGCAAAGGGCAGCAAGGATTTCGGGCGATCCAGAGGAGGGGCCTCACTGCCTGCTTTGGAAGCTCTCCATTTTCCCACAGTATTTCACATTCATATTACTTTTCACACCCTGTTAGGCAGTAGTGGCAATGAACCTGTTAAATACTTCCATGCACTAAGCCAGCCCTCCCAACTGCCCCAGATCCGCTGCCTTCTGGTGATACTAAAGAGGCTTGTTCTCTCCTGGAGAGGCAGGAGCTGTTTTTTCCTTTCTCTCCTCCTTGGACTGGCCCCCAGAGCCTAGTAACGTGCTGGTGGTGGCAACTGGGTGTGGGAGTTCAGGTGTGAAGGAAGTCTCAGGGCTTCTTTGCATGTGAGTAGAGGCAGCCATTGTGGAAAGAAAGGACAAAATAGTAGCTTTTAATAGTAGTATGAGATGAGATTGGTGATTTTTAAAGGAATAGGGCCAAACTGGAGGTGTAGCTCAGTGATGGAGTGCTTGCCTAGCATTGAAGGCCCTAGGTTTGATCCCTAACACCAAAAAAAGGGTAAATAATAAAATAAATAACAGAGCCATGTCCAGGCCTTGTGCAAGAAATGGGGCTTGGGCACCACCTCACAGCCTTCCTTTCAGGACTGGTTAGTAGCATTTGGGGGACTCTGAAGCTGCAGAGTGTAATGCTTCCCACACCCTCCTCTGTCCTTCCCCAGCTGCAGATCTGAGAGCCCCAGATCTGAGTGAGGGGTAGGAGTAGCTAGAACTTTGCTTGGACAGACATAATGAAGGCCTTGGCCCTCAGGGGAAAGCATCGAGTGGGACCTGGGAGAAGCCAGGATTCCCAGCACTGAGAGTGGCTTTCTCTTTGGCTATCTAATGGACTTAAGCCACTTGTTCCCAGACCTGTGGTAGTGGGATTCTCAGAGAGCCCAGTTAGCCACATTACGGTACTTTGGCCTCTGAATGGAACACTAAACACCTCTGTCCTAGCCCTTAGGGTCCTGGAAGGACTTAACAGAACTGAATCTGGTGACCTTGGGGCTTCAATGGGAAAAGTCTAGGGAAGTCAGAGGTGGTCCTCTGTGACTTCTCCACAACCCCACCTCACTTCTTCCATAAATAGGAGTAATAAAATCTGCCTACCCCCTACCTCCAGGACATGGGGGAATGAACTAACTTTCAATAAGCACCTATTTAGTGCGGAGAATTTTAGACTGCATATTTTTTATCCTTTGCAAACTGCAGGGAGAGCATTTCCAATCCCTGTGTACCTGCAGGTGCAAAGAGGACAGACTTGGCCAGAGCCATAGATCTGTGAATCCAAATAAACTTCAGGTCTTCTGATGGCTCCCAGGGAGGTCCTGCAACCTGGATCAGGTCTTCTGGCAACCTGGAAGAGGGAGTTGAACTGCCTTCCCAGAGCCTCTACAATACACTCCTAGAAGGTGATTTAAAAGATGGGAAATCCTGTTCTAAGAACTTGAAGCTTTGTAGACATTTTAAGCTATCATTTCCATATAACTATTCCTCCAAAATGCTCACAGGAAAGTGAGGTCTCTTATTCAAGCAGAGGAGTTCAACTCAGCATCCACTACACGTGTGTCCCTCAAGCCTCACTTTTCTTTCCCCACCTCACCAGTGTTTAAAATTTTAAATTCAAATTCTTGGACTTAAGTTTCAGCTCATATCACTTGAACTGAACCCAAAGCTCCCCCTTCAGCCTGGAGCAGGGACAACTCAGACTTAGAAGAATGGGGAGGCCAAAAGGGGATTAACTTAGTTCCTATCTTGCTAGTGCCCACCACTTGCAAGGGCCAGAAATTTGTCCAGTAAGCAGAAGAGATCACCTACCCCTAAGTTGGGAGAAGAATGAGCGTGGGTCTCTGGAAACTCACGTCAGCCTTTGGAAGCAAAGCTCCAAGAGCCCTATTTCCCATTGTTTGCCCATCTACCTGCAACTCCTTATTCAGTAGTTGCCTTATGGTGACATGGATTTCTTTCTCATCTATACAAAGGCTGGTGACTGTTTACACTCTGGAGAAAATGCCTTAGCTTTTGGAGTTGAGAAATCTGCAGAAGGCAGGAGAGCTGAAACAGAACAGGCAAAGCCAGGAAGCTTCCCAGTAGGCAGCCAGTGTGTGGGCCTACTGGGAGAGGCATTGGTAGTACAGGAGTTGCTTGTGTGTAGGGAGAACCCCCTACACACAAGTACACACACTTCCTCTCCTACAAAGACAATCCCAGTAAAGATATTCTCCATTGTCTAGCTACTTTCTCCCCACACTCCCACCTTTCTTTCACTTTCCTGATGCTGGGGCTGAGCAAGATCTCCAGCCACAAAAATATAAAAAATAAAATAATAAAAGTAAAAATCTGGGGCACCTTCTTCTCTTTGGGACAGCCACTAACTCCAGGTGGGCATTAAGGATGAATTGTTTTGAAGAGTTCCTGAAGCCACATATATTCCTGTTGAACCATCTCTCCCTTTGTGCATGAAGTGATATTCTGTGGGTATCACGTACATTTCCTAATATTTTTGGCTAAAGATTCTGGACCCTAATTACTCCTGGAAAACTTTTAAAAAAAAAAAAATATGGGGGATTGACCCTAGGATGCTTAACCAATGAGCAATATCCCCAACCCCCCTTTCATACACACACACACACACACACACACATATAATTTAGAGACAGGGTCTTGCTGAGTTGCTAAGTGCCTCGCTAATCTACTGAGGTTGGCTTTGGATTTGTGATCCTCCTGCCTCAGCCTCCCAGAGTTGCTGCATCCCAGTGTTTCTGGGATTACAGGCCCGCACCACCTTGCCTGACCTGGAAAACTATTTCAAACATAGAGGTGGCTAATTGGTAATTTAATGGTACTTTAACTCCACAGAGAGTTAAAGTATTGAGTTATTTCATAGTCCCTGAGATGGGAGAATGAGTGTCTACAGTGATTTATTTTCCTTCGTTGCAGTTATTGATGAACTCAGTGGTGACAATTAAGACTGAATGCCAGACAAGTGAAAACCAAGTTTAAGAAGCAGCCCTGCATTCCTGCCTCTCTTTCTTTATCATCCTCTGCCCATAGTTTCTGTTGCTGTATGTAGCTTGGTGGCTCCACTTTAAGAACACGGGAGGAAGAAGCTGACCACAAGGAGGTGAGACTGGAATTAGGTTGCCAATTAGAATTGAACTTGGTCTCCCAAAAGTGACATTTCCTCTTCTCACAGGGACTCCAGCGGTCTGGAAACTCGAAAAATCAAGAAATTCAAGAGGGAAATTTAAAGAACAAGAAATCGTGTGAGGAGAGGGAAAGGAATACGAGAAGGAAAAGAATTGTGCATAAATTTCAAAGGGCACTCGGAAATTCGCCTGTTTCCAACAACCGTAACTAACGCATTCTGTTCTCCGCTACACTGATTTTCTCCACGTGCTTTCTAGAGCCCATTTTCCTTGTTCAGTATCTCTGGAGTTCTTTGCCTGGAAACCGCGCATTAGCAGACAAGTGGGTCTAGCTAGTGTCCTGGAGGCCCTATCCACTGGCGCAGCCAGGAAAAGCTGGAGGCGACCGGGAGATGGGGTAAGAAAAGCCCTGGGTGGCGCGGGCAGGTCCAGTCTAGGCTTTTTCCCACCGGAAGAACGCACTGAGCCCGCCGCTCTCAAGGGAGCCTCTGGGCTCCTCGCCATCCCGGGTGACTAGGGCCAGAGTGATCTTATTGCAGTTATTAATGACCAGATTGATTTCCTAAGCGAAGACCAAAAAGAAAGGATTCCAAATGAGAAAAACAGTGCAGTTCCGGTACTGAGCAAAGTCTGAGAGCCGAGCCGGGTGTGACCGGGTGACCAGCAGGCAGTGTCAACAGTCACTTCTTGGGTATCCGCTGGTTGCGGACCAAAGTGGTGACCACCGGTTGCGCTCTGAGGTCTGACGTTAGCAGTGTGCCGGGCTGGAAAGTAATTGCGTGAAACAATTTGTCGCCGGGAATTAGAAGACATTTCTGGCTTACCTAAGAAAACTTACTATCCCAGTTTCTTCCTTCACAGCGGATTTAGTGTAAATCTCTCTTACTAAATACGACACTGTTCTAAAAGCCGACCGGAGTTTGAACAGACTCACCACTTTTGTAGAATTAGGAATGTCCTCATGAGTCGCTTATTAGGGTGAGTAGCAAGTGCTGAATGCGATTCCGAGTCAGGTACAAGTGGATTGGGTTCTTGGCTTCTGGACTAGTTATCTCTAGCCAGCATCATCTTGACCTTTTTTGTCTTTGCCTTTGCAAAATGGGATATTTGTTAAATAATGGGAAAGTACCACTCCTACACTTGGCAATCCTCATTGCTCTGCATTTCTTCGAGTTTTGGGGAAAACCTCGCATTTTCGTTATAGAAACTGTGACCTGACAACTCTTTCCTTACCACCTCGAGGTGTGGCCTCCCAGATCCGGAGTCTCACCCTGAGACCCGTGACTCTGCCAAATTCAGTCCTTCCCTGAGGTTTCACAAGCTCATTCTCAATCGTGCCTCCACGTGCATTCTCTGATCTTGTCGAGCAAGGTCTGATTTTTGTCTTCTTGCGATTGTTATTCAGACAGTTGTTAAACCCTCCACCCCACTTCCCGTCGCTGCATCTCAGAGAAGCCAACGTTCTACTGCCGCCGGAGATAGTCTCTCCAAGCTGGCCAGAACCCACGCTAAAACTCCGAGATACAGAAGGAGCACAGATTTCCCCTCCTCTCCTGCCGCGCGGGTCAGTTCATACACGCATGAGTTGGAGAGTGATGCGGAGTCGACTGGCCTTAGGGACAAGAGGCGAGACCTGAACTGGCCGCGCGAGAGCCCCAATATGCAAACCTGGCATGGGTGGTTGGGGAACTTCCAGGATCTGAGCTTCACCGCCCCTCTACCCAGCCCTTGCCCAGCAGGAGTCAAGGTTGGCAGGTGCTAGGCCCTGCAGGTGAGCGCTGCTTCTCAGGGAGCCCCGTGGAGTGCGCCAAACCTCTTTTCAATTTTTTTCCGTAAAGAAAGAAAACATCTTGTATATATTTCCATAGTGGCCAGGCCCTAATTATGCATGATCACATTCCAGACACAGGGCTGCCTCGAAAGGCGCCTACGCCTCGGAAGACGGAAGACGCTTGGAATTTTACATAGAGAAAAAGGTTTAGTTTGGGCCATTGGGGAAGGCCAGAAACAAGTTGATGACTAGGAGAGGGTCAGCTGGATTCTTCATTCAGAAACCAGAAGCTTCTCAGTCACCTTACTGGTGAGAGCTGAGGAGGCCATAGCTCAGTAAACCTGTTACTATCCCTGTCCCAGGTCCTCCACTAGGCCGGTACCACTTTTCAGCTGAGACCCAGTAAAATCTCTTAAACTTGCAGACTCAGAAAGAAAAAAGCCAGGCAACCAACAGCGGAAACATCCTCTCAGTCACGTGAACTTTACTGCAGATCAGGAAGTTATCTGCCAAAACTTCTGACTCCAGTGCTCCAAATGTTGACTGTTTCTCACACCTCACCACCCTGTATGGGGTCTGCTGCCTTGGGGTTATTCAGATTTCCCCTTCTTTGTCGGCTTCGATCTACCCCCCACCTGCCTGGCTGCATTTGGAGATGATTTTCTTTTTTCAATTCGCTAGACCATGTGGCTACCATACTTACCTGGACCATTTCCCCGCCCACTCCCCATAAGGAGAATTCCAAATCTGAGGAGGGAATGCCAGCTTGAGGGAGGGTCAGAAAAAGGAAGCTGAGCCTGAGGTCCAGGCGTGCAATATCATATTCTTCTCCAAGTGCTTTTGATTCATTGCATAAAAAAAGTACAGGAGGGGGGCTGGGGCTATGGCTCAGCGGTTGAGCGCTTGCCTCCCGTACGTGAGGCACTGGGTTCGATCCTCAGCACCACATAAAATAAATAAAGATATTGTGTTCATCTGCAACTAAACAAAATATTTTAAAAAAAAAGTACAGGAGAAGTAATATTAATGAATTCCTTCCTTTCCTTTCACTAGTACTAATCCCAGTCCTGAGACGGGTTTACCTACTGGAACCTGGTCATAGGCGGCCTTGTATCCCTCAAGGGCACAGTAGGCGCTAAGACTATCCATCCCAGTTGGCAGAAGGATGCTTGGATGGAGAAATGGCAATTATTCGAAAGCAATTGGAAGTTAAGGCGTAAATGTGCGTACCCTGTGGCTGTGCAGTTAATTTCAGGCTCACATACGAAATCATTTTAAGATTCTCTCCCGCCTTCAACCCAATACCCAAACACAGTCCCATTCTTCCTGGATAATCTGTGCCTCCTCATCCAGGAAGCCGAGTCCAGCTGACTAGTTTAACACAAGCAGGGCATTGTTGTGACATTTGTCTGGTAAGTGTTCCTTTCTGTCCCTTGAGGATCAGTGAGCAGGGCCCACCACACCAAGTCCAGAACTACGAGCAGAGACCTGCCCCAGAGGCCTGGGTGCAGAAAGGCCGTTCGTCTTAGGCCCAGTGAATTTACCTGGGGTGAAAGGGAGCCCAGGTCACGGTGCACTAGTGCAGGAAAATGCAGGGAGGCTGAGGCTGCGCCCTGGTGCTCAGCTTTTAGGGTCCCCAGAACACTTCCCAACTCCGGAGGAATTCTCAGAGAGCTGGGGCTTAAGTGCTTGAGCTCTGGGAGTTGACCTCGGCTAGAGGGGTCCCTGGTATCGCCCACTCCGCTATTATCCGCCACAGTGGTTACTCATCCCTCCTAGCGGGAACCCCCGCCCCCAGCCGCGCACTTTGTGATTCTCGGACAGCGCCAAGCCCCAAGCGGTTTGGCGAGCACCCCGGAAGTGCTTGCCGAGACCCGGAAGCGGCGGGAGCTCTGACGCCCTACTCTCGCGGGTGAGTCCTCTCCACCCCGCCCACTCTGACCGCAGTTTGTAGAACCTCGCGTGATCTGGATCCGGTCCCGCGGTGGCGACCTCCTCCCACCCCGCCTTTGGGTTCCCGGCTTACGGCTCGCCAGGTCTTTCCTGCTGCGGGGAAAGATAGGGCAATTAGTTCCCCAAAGAGACTTTAGAGTGGATTCAGATCCTTCGTTTACAGGCCCCCGTTTCGCCTGGCGGTAAAAGGAAACGAAAGGACGGAGGAATTTACAATAGGTGCCTGAGTGACTATTTAATACACTCCCCAAAGATTACGGTGTAAATTTACTAGGGATCTTCGGTTGTGCTTCATAATTCCGCACGTAATAAAATGTCCACTACTACCTCGCCCTTTATTTCCCGCTCTACGACCCTCTCCTGCGAGCCGGGTGGGCACGAACCCCGAGAGTGCTGGAGGCCCCCGGGCGCACCCCGCAGCTCGCCGGGGAGCCGGGCTCGCGGCGCCTGGTGGGTCCCGTGACCCGCCGTCGTAAGAATGCTTCAGATCCAACCTGGGCTCGTTTCCGTGACACAGGAAACATCTGGGGAGTTTTCGCCCGGTGTTTGGGAAAGTACTCACTTCCGAACTTGGCGCTAAGGTGTTCTAGGATCCAGACCAACCCGGGTCGGAAAGGGGGATGGGGCCCGAGGAATGGCAGCCCTGCCAGCTGCCTGGGTGCAAACTGGGGAGCTAACTGGTGGCAGGTACTTGGGTGAAGGACGAATTAAGCACTTAGACCCGAGTCCGCGTGTTCTGGCCTCATTGTTTTAATGTCTGTACTACTTAGCCACAGTTTGAGAAAGAATAATGCCTTTACATTCAGAAAAACATCAAAGACCAGGAGTTACTCAATATGGAGCACATATGGTAGTCTCCAAAGGCCTTTCCTGCCAAAACATGTTTCTCAGTATTTTTCTTTTCTTTCGATCCCCCGCTCCCATTTTTTTTCTCCCCAATTGGGAGGGAGCCGTAGGCTCAGGTTACCCAGGGAGTTTTGCGTTTCTGAAGCAGTTGGTGGCTGTATCTGAGGCACTGCACTTAATGAGTCCTTCCAGGAACAGAATCTACACCAGGAAGGGACTCTGAGTATGGGCCTGCTATAGGGACCAGGTTTGAGAGTCTGTAAGACCCACAGTCAGCTGTGGCAGAGTTGAAGCCTCATCTATTCATAAAAGCTAAGCGTCTTTTGGCACTGTACAATGCCATTTTCCTGTAAATGCACATTTTCCTGTTGGCAACTGCTTCCTTAATGTGGTCAAGATACACTGGCTGACTCCCCAGGCCTTAGCACTTTGCTTGGAATATAGGGGACACGTTAAATACTTACTCAATGAATACTGAACAAACGAAATGAAAGCAATAACCTGTTAATCCACTTTTTAATATTGGTCTAAGCAAGATTTGATTGCAAAATTCCTCTTACTGCTGTTATCTAGACCACTATCCTAGTTTTAAAAATCACCCAGCAGAGACAGGCAAAGGATAGATATTTGGCTCAAGATTAGGTAGTTTGTTTCAGGAATCTCTCCAGAGGAAATCTCAGGATGTTAGGAGTCATTAGAGTGATGTAGTTCAACTTCTGAATTTTCTGGAAGATTAGCTGAGACCCCAAAATGTAGTTATTTGCTCAGGGTACACAGCTAAGATGGACCTTAGGAAGTGCCCTCTTCCTTTGCCCAGTGAGGGCTGGGCTCACTATCCCACCTCACCCTTAGTGGGAGAATAAGCCAAATAACTTCTCTTTTAGTCTCTTCAATTAAATGGACTCCTTTCATCACTTCTGAAAAATGATCCCAGGATATTATCCTTCAGCAAATTTACATGCAGACTTAGTATTAAAGGCAGGGTGAGTTCTTGGGACTCCCATTTAAAAGAAGATCCATGCTGTCGCCAGAACATGAAGCTTTTTCTAACACAATATTGATCACGGTGGGGGAAGGAAGCACAGCACACATGGAGCTGATTAAACATGAGTCTTATCAAATCTTCCAGCTCTCTGGTGACATATATGATATACACAGAGACCAGTGGGCAAATTACCCAACCAATAGTTAGAAAACCTGTACTTAAGACCTGGCTTTGCCATCAACCTGCTGTATGTCTTTTGGTGGGGGCGGGGGGTACGTACCCAGGACTGAACTCAGGGGCACTCAACCACTGAGCCACATCCCCAGCCCTATTTTGTATTTTATTTAGAGACAGAGTCACCCAGTTGCTTAGCGCCTCTCCATTGCTGAGCCTGGCTTTGAACTCACCATCCTCCTGTCTCAGCCTCCTAGCTTCTGGGATTACAGGCGTGTGCCTCTGCACCCGGCATCTGCTGTGTGTCTTAGGCAGTTTCTCTAGATCTCTCTTCCCCTTGTTTCTGTCTCTATATATACATATTATGTGTGTACATGTAGACACAAATATGTAACATATATACATACATACATATACATATTAGTTTTTAATAAGTGATCTGTTTGTTCCAAAAATCCAGCTTCTGTTCTCATGTTCTCTGATGTGTATCAACATTCAATGAGCCCTTTACCCATATCAAATGGAATCTTCACAGCCAGCATGAGAACCCTGCGCATTCTTTTATGAAGTACTGAGAATGTTAATCTTGGAAAGGGCTTTAGAGGTACTTTAGCACCTTTGTCTTATAAATGAGCACAGTGAGGCCCAGAGAACTGACTCCCTCAGGTCACACAGCTGGAGAGCCCAGGCTGGTCTCCTACTCAGTGCCATCCTCCTCCATGAAAGTTATTGCAGACATGGGGCCTGCCCGTCCAGATCTTGGCAGGTTTATATGAACATGGATCAAGTCTTTAAGCTACTGCCTCCTACTAGCTCAATCATCTGCGGTATTGACCTTGCTTTCTCATGCAGACCAAGAATACTTGGGACAGAATATAATAGTATTGGGAGCACACATTTAAAGCAAAACTCAAAGTACTATTTTACGAGCAGTGTTTATCTAAACGTACTGGCTCTGCTGGGTGAGACTTGAAGCCCTCAAAGGCCACAGGGACAAGGTTATGGGCCTTCTAATGAGAAGTGCAATAGCAAGTCTTGTTTCTAAAGTCTTAATTCCAGTGTAAGAGAGAAAAATCCGTAGTCAAACCTAACAGAGGCAAAATTATTAAGTAGAGGCAGTGTTTATTATAGTATTCAACTGATCCTTTTTCCTCACACAATAAACTTTCAAATAATCAATACTGGGGGCAAGTAGAGGAACTAACAAGAATTATCCACTATTGGGACTGCAAATTGGTGCAACTACTCTGGAAAGCAGTATGGAGTTTCCTCAGAAATCTTGGAATGGAATCACCATTTGACCCAATTATCCCACTCTTCCACATATACCCAGAGGACTTAAAGTCAGTGACTCGGCCACATCAGTGTTCATAGCAGCTCAATTCACAATAGCTAAACTATGGAACCAACCTAGGTGCTCTTCAACAGATGAATGGATAAAGAAAATGTGGTACATGTACACAATGGAATATTACTCAACCATAAAGAAGAATGAAATTGTGGCATTTGCTGGTAAAGAGATGGAATTGGAGACTGAGTGAAATAAGCCAATCCCTCAAAAATAATCATGCTGAGTGAAATAAGCCAGTCCCCCAAAACCAAAGGCCGAATGTTCCCTCTGATATGCAGCTGTTGACTCACAATGTCGGGTAGGGGTGAAGGCTCACCAGATTGGACAGAAGAAAATGGTGGGGGAAGGAAGTGGGGATGGAAATGAGAAAGACAGCAAAGGAATTGGACATAATTTTCCTATATTCATGTATGAATATACAACCAGTGTAACTCCACATTATATACAACCACAAGAATGGGAGGTAATACTCTATGTATGTATGATATATCAAAATAAATTCTGTCATGTACACTAAAAAGAACAAATTTAAAAATATGTCCAAAAAAAAAAAGAATTATCCACCATTAACAGTGAGTTAGTAAACATGCCTTTGCTGTGAGATAACATGAGATTATGGCTCGGGACAGCTGCCATGTTGAAAATGACATTTAGGACTATTCCTTCCCTCCTGTCCTCCCCACCCTGGTCGGTCTTGATGAGAATGGGGTTGGTGCTGACTGGTTTGAGTCCAAATTATTTCAGAGGAATAGTCCTATGTTTCCCTAGGTGTGCAGTGGACCAGGTAGCTTCACCGAACTGAAGTTATCTTTTCCTGTAGGTCCTTAAAACTGGGGAACATTGATGACCTGGGGGCTTAAAGAACTTTAAGTAACATCAAGTCTAAGGAAGTGTCCCTCAGCAGAATCTATAAACAGTGTAAGAATGCTCAGCCCCTACATTCACTCCAGGATAGTGTCCTAGGTCAGGGTAGAACTGAGAATTCAGCCAACTGGAGATAGACATGTAGCCTTCTGCACTTAAGTCTGGGTGATTATGTAAAAAATAATTTTTTCCATATCTGTGCAATATAGGAAGAAGAGCACTTTTAGGTGTAATCCTTGGGGTCTTGTTTCTTCCTTTGTTTTTATATAAAACCCTTTCCCTGGGCAATACTTAATCATATATGCTTTATGAGGTGGCTGTGAGAATTACATGAGATAACCTACTAAAAGTGTTTTGCACAGTCCAGATACATAGTCAGTACTTGATGTATGTTAGCAAACATTACTAGTTATTCTATGGTTTCAGTTATGTTGATGACATATCTCTCTACAATTCAGACCCCTTTTTGGAACAAGAGATCTGAATATCCAATTCCCTGCTGGAGGATATTTCCATATAGATGAATGTAGCTTTTAAAAACCCTCTATGCTCAAAACAGAATTTATTCCTAGTCTCTGTTTAACAACTATAGTCCATTCTCCTAGTTTCTATGAATGACACCATGACTCATCTGGTGCTAAGGTCAGTCACCTGGCAGCGGTTACCCGGTCATCCTAAAGATCTTTCAAATGCACCTCCTTTTTTGCCTTCCAAATCATTCCCTGTCTCAGTACTGACAGAAATTGAATTTTGCTTGCATCATCTCACCATTTCTCCTACTGCCAGTATGCCCGCCAATCTGCCATTGGGGCTGCTGGACTGATCTTCATATAATTCAAATGCACATGAAATTTTATCGTGTCATTTCCCTACTTTAAGTCTCTCATTCTGTCCTCCATAGACTTAAAGGGAAACCGAAATGCTGAGCACATAATGCTCATAATAATCCACAGTCTCCTGTCTCACCACTCTCCCTACATGCACACTAAGCTGTATCTCTGCTGAACTGTATTCAACACTCTAGTGTCTTCTGTCTTCATGTTGATGCACATGTTGCCTTTCTGCCTGAGTCACATCTCCCTTCATCATTAGACTGTATTCTATTTGTCCTTCAAGTTTCAGCCTGAATATTTCCTTTATTTGGAAGTCTTCACTAAACCCCAGGGGAATGTAACTTCTTTCCTTTTTTTTTTTCTCTTTTCCTTCTTTCTTTCTTCCCTCTCTCCTTCCTTCCTTTCTTTCTCTCACTAAGTCATCCAGGCTGATCTCGAACTTGTGATCCTCCTATCTCATCCTCCCAAGAAGCTGGGATGACAGGCATGTGCCACTGTGCCCTGATGGAATGTAATTTCTCTCTTCCCCACTAGCTGTGGGTTCCTTGAGAGCAGTTGCATCATGTCTTTGTTCTTTGTGGCCACTGTGCTTTAGTACCTGATATACAATAAGTGTCCATCACATGTTTACTGAGTATGATGATAACCAGAATTAGAAAAAATAGCTTTGGTTCTATAACTTATTAATATTTGGAAATGTTATTTCTGAGCCTCAGTTTTCTCAACTGTAAAAATGGGGATTAATGATGCCTAGCCTGGTATCATTACAGGGTGCACTCCTATAGTCTGAGCTACTAAGGAGAGTGAGGCAAAAAGATCGCAAGTTCAAGGCCAGCCTGGGCAATTTAGTGAGATCCTATCTCAAAATTTCAAAAAAAAATATTTTTTTTTTGGTATCAGTAATTGAACCTAGGGGTGCTTAACCACTGAGCCACATCCCTAGGGTCTCACTAAGTTGCTTAAGTCCTCGCTAAGTTGCTGAGGCTGGCTTTGAATTTGAGATCCTCTTGCCTCAGCCTCCCAAGTTGCTGGGATTACAGGGGTGTACCACCATGCCCAGCTCAAAAGAAAAATTTTAAAAGGGCCAGGATTAGCTCAGTAGATACTTGCCTACCAGGCATGAGACCCTGCGTTCAATTTCCAGTACCACAAAACAAAACAATGACCCCTAATGTTGTGAGGAATAAATGAAAAATGAATACAAAAGCATTTTGTAAACCTAATACCAATATACATGCATCATTGTTATAATAAATGCAAATGCATATTTCTCATGCATTTTCATGTGTGCACTTAGTGTGTATTTATTATTTTCATCTATCTATGTGTCTATGTTTGTGTTCCTGCATGGTTACATGGAATGGAAAGGCAATTTCCATATAACTTTCTTTAGATTCTATCCTTTAAAAGATATGCTAAAATAATTCCATAAATAATTACTTTCTTGATAACTGGTTGAGGCTCTAAATAGTGTGCTATCCAATTAACGTCCTGTGAATCCATTACATCCATACACACAAATACAAACTCAGTGTGAATTACCCACTGAATGGTAATAATCAACTACCACTTTCACTATGAGTATTGCAAATCATCACCATATCTAAAGTTAAGATGAATTCAATGAACGTTGTTTTTTTTGTTTGTTTGTTTTTACTCATTGGAAAACTATGGGAAGAGAGTATTATGGCCTATACCAATTTTAAGTTCCTGCTAAATTAGTATGGTTGAAAGCATTTGACGTCCGGTTTTTCATTTGACTTCCTCATTGGTCACTTGGAGCAGTTACCAGAGGCATTGCTGACCCCATTTTGTACGTGAACAAATCGAGGCACAAGGGATTAATTTAACCTGATTCCTTTCCCAAGTTGCAACAGAGTGTGAATTAGAACCCCAGCATGCCCTTTCTCCTTTTTCTTTCACCGCAGATGGGCGACGGAAGTTTGCAGAGAAAAGGTGATTGCTAGAAACGAACCAGTACTGATCACAGCATAAACTGATTGGCGCTTATATAAAGCTTTAAGAGCCACAGTATTTCTGCAGTTTGGACCCGTCTTAGAAGAGGAATCTGCGGTTCTAACATCACTAACCAGGGCAGTTCCCTGGGCTTTTGATTCCCACGAGGGTAATTGCTTCTCCTTCTGCAGCGCGGAGCTGCTAGCAGCCCAGTCGCCCTGGGCTTTGCCTCGGAAAGCACAACAGCTCTTCCTTCCCGCGCCGCCCGGGTGCAGGCGGCGGAGAGGACGCCGGCTCCTCTACAACCTCTTCTACCTCCTGCCTCTTGTTCTTCTTTAAAAAGCCAGGTGGCGCCAATTCTCAACCCCTGGCTAGAACTGGACGATTCCCCTTTGGTCGCTCAGAGTGGAACGAGGAGGTGGATGCAACAGAACAGCTCCGGGTTGGCGCTTTCTCTGCGCTCCCGCCGCACTTGGGAAACACATTTGCTCTGTTCTTTTTCCGCACCCCTAGCAGGATGACGGCAAACCTAAAGAAAAGTGGAGTGTCCTGTGTGCCACATGGAGCTTGGGAAAGGAAATGATTAAAGCTGTGAGGTTTCCTGGCTCTTCGCGGTGTTTACGGTGGGTTTTGATTTGGGAACAGAGCGAGGAGAGGTTAAGGCCGTTTCCAATCTACCAGCATCCTGAATCTGTCTGGGTCGCAGATGACTCGAGGGGCCGGGTGGATACGCGCGCCTCGATGTATACATTCCAATGGGTGCAGGATCGTGTGTTGTGTGTGTGTGGTGGCCTGTTCCCAAGAGACAGAGTGTATGCGTATTTCTTAAGAATCAGAAATCCTCCCAGCTGTAAAAGGAGGTCTTTGAGGGTTTTTTCAGATGACAGCTGAGGGTCCGAATCTATTGTAGAAGGCAGAGTTTTCCATTTTCAACCCTTTTAAAAAATCCTTGCAATATTTCCAGTCTTCGAACTATTGTAATTTAACAGGGAGAGGGGAGAAACCCTATCATTATACAATTATTTTAATGATTTAAACCAAACTTCATCAAAATAAAATGTTTGTTGAAACTTGGAAAATAACTACTAATCTGTAATGAAAAATTGGCCAGCCACATGTGCTGCTGTTGCAAGTCATCACTGAGTGTGAAGTTAAGACGAATTCAATGAAAGCATTTTTTAAAAAGTCATTGGAACACTATGGGAAGAGAGTATTATGGCCTATAGCAATTTTAAGATTTTAATTGAAATGACAGTAACACACTCTCCAACACATAGAGCACTCAGCAATGTCAGTAATGATGACAGTGTGTTATTAATGCTGGTTTTTCTTATACTGGTTGTAGTGTGTTTTTATAGAATGCACTTTAGAGCAGTTTCCCAAACTGTAGGTTTGCCAACCATTAGTAACTTGTGAAATCAACAATGTGGAATTTGAGTAGCAATTTGAAAACAATTTAGAATAGAAAATATCAGAAGGGTAGGAATAAGTACTTTCACCAACGTTTTTCCCCTATATATGTGGTACTGGGTTACAGTGTAAATTGTATTTCTTGTGTATTACATTAGAAAGAAGTTTGAAAGCTATGGCTTTATAAAAATCCTTAATTCTTTAACAAGGTTCCACTCAGGTTTTTTTTTTTTTTTTTCAGGCCTGGGGTGCAAGGTGAGACTCCTGTTGCCCTCTAGTGCTCTACACTGAGTTACAGTAGATATGTACCCACTGGTGGAGTTGACACTGAGTGTGACCCTCAATGAAACTGAGATTTTCAGATGGATACTTTTGTTTTTTTATATACTGGGGATTGAACCCAGGGGTACTTTATCACTCACTGAGCTACTTCCTCAGTCCTTTATTTTTTATTTTGAGACAAGGTCTCACTAAGTGCTTAGGGCCTTGCTAAGTTGTTGAGGCTGGCCTCTAACTTTTGTTCCTCCTGACTCAACCTCCAGGGTGTTTGGGATTACTGGCAGGTGCCACTGGGTCTGGCTGGGTACTCTATTTTTAAAGTCTCGACACAGAAGGTATCTTCTGATTATGAAAATAATGAGAAGAGATCACATGAGGCTTGAAATCCAAGAAGAAGACCAGAATAAAGAATGACATGGAACCCTAAGCCTAAGACTGGACTACTGGCAATAGGAAGATTGTTAGAATAGGAATTCTGGTGCAGAGACCAGGGACACCAAATTTCGGGACACTTATTCAATCTAAGAATGGGCAAGTGGCTAGAGTCAGAAATTTTGGAAAGGGAACCCATTATCTTAACAGGGCAGGTAAAATAGTCTTGAACCATGGGAGAAATTATCAGTGGTTGACACAGGGGGTGAAGAATGCTGTTGTCCTTCCTCCTACTTCCTTGCCTGGTGTCTAACAGGAGCAGATGCTATTTTCATTGTTCAAGTTTCGGGACACTAATTAAACTATGTTTATTAGAGGGCAGGACCTTCTCCTATTTCCTGGTAAGTAAATCTATTTAAGCCTCTCCTCTTCTTCCCATTTTAGATTATAAAACTAGATAGCTGAGCTAGTACTCATCTTGGGTGTGACCTTCCTTTCTCTTTACCTACAAGTGTTATGGTTCATGTACAAGGTATCCCCTGAAAGCTCATATGTGAGACAATGAAGAAAGTTTAGAGGTGAAATGATTGGGTTATGTGACCCTTAAGCTAATCAGTGCATTAATCCACTGATATGTATTAACTGGGCTGTAACTGTAGGAAGGTAGGGTATGGCTGGAGGAGACGGGTCACTGGGGACATCTTGGAGTTCATCTTTTGTCCTCAGTTTATATTTTGTCCCTGGTGAGTAGCGCTCTCCCTGCTTCATGTTGCCATGTCCTGAGCTGCTTTTCTCCTCCATATTCTTCTGTCCTGATGTTCTGCCTCACTGTGGGCCCACAGCAATGGATTTGGTTGTCCGTGAGCTAAGACCTCTGAAACCATAAGTGCCAAATAATTTTTTCCTCCTTTAAAATTGTTCTTCTCAGGTCTTTTGGTTATAGTGGCGAAAAAGCTGACTGAAACACTGGCCATGGCTTTGGGTTTCTGCAGAGGTAGTCAGTCAGAGGAAAAGGAGATTTACATATGGAATTGGGAGGAGAGGGACCTAGCTTCATGCTCCATTTTAGCATTACTAGACCTTTGCACTGAGCCATATGTTGATTTTGCCTCACTAATGATCAAGTAGACATTATTTATCATATTCTGTTGTTCCAGAAATGTATTATTTCCTGTAACATGTGTTCTCAAACCTGAGATCACCTGGAGGGCTTGTTAAAATAGACTGCTGGGCCCCATGACTATTTTATGATTCAGTGGGCCTGGGGTGGAACCTGAAAATTTACGTTTCTAACAGTTTCCTGAGTGGCACCAAAACTGATGCAGGGAATATACTTTGAAAACCATTGCTCTCAGGGAATATACTTTGAAAACCATTGCTCTATAACCTCTATTTTACTTTATTTGTTTTTAATTTTTTGGTATTGGAGATTTAACTTAGGAGTGCTTAACCACTGAGCCAAATCCCTTTTTTATATTTTATTTAGAGACAGGGTCTCATTGAGTTACTTAGGGCCTTAGTTGCTGAGGCTGGCTTTAAACTGAAATCTTCCTGCCTCAACCTCTCAACCACCTCAATCCTCCGGGATTACAGGTGTGCGCCACCACACCCAGTTGCTCTATGACCTCTTGAGAAGAGTGTGGAATGGGAAAGTGACTGTCAGGGCAAGGTGAAAATAATCCTAAATTCCTCACAGCTCCCAACCCTGAGCCAGTCCCCTAATGCTCAAGCTACCAATAGGTCCTGTCTGCTGAAAACTTTAGTCAAGAGGACTAGAGGTTCCCAGAGGAATTTAGTTACAGTAGAACAGTATCACTCTATGTATCTAAAAGAACTTGCCAGATATAGGAATGTTAACATGTCATAAACAGGTTAGTTTTGTTCTTGCATATTTTAAAGGGTAAGGGGAATCATTTAAGTGACAGATCAAGGCACTGAAATAAAAGTTTAAGTAATGGTAATTCTAGCCATTATCATTAACTAAAAGTAACATTTAGCACTGTGCTGTAATGGGGTAGCTGCTCCATATAAAATGCAAACTTGTGGCCTGAACATTAATGTAACTGACTTTCTGCCAAGACATCCCTGGCTCCCAGGACCTGGCTCTTTGAGAATTGATGGCCTGTGGCTTCCCAGCACTGGCCTCTGCTCTGGCTGCTGGGCCTCAGAGGAAAATGGAGTAGTTTTGAAATCTAGTGTTCTTAGTGAAGCAATTCCTGAACCTGAAATGTGCAAGAAAATAGCCTAAAATGAGATGAGAAATTGGTCTGTTGAAAAGTTGATGGCCTTTCCAGGGTTACTTTTAAAAGAATAGATTTGTTTAATTTAACACTTTGGGAATGATTTAATAAAACACAAGAACGTCAGAGAAATTATCCAGTTTGTCTTCATGTCCTGCAGCCTGGAATATCTAAACAAAATCCTCCTAAATGAACATCATTATTAGTGAAATTTTGTTGCAAAATTTGGCATGGACTAATTTGAAGTGTCAGACTTTTAGGCGCTGTTACAGATTTGGCAAAGTTCAAGAGATTTTTATTGATTTAATGAAATTTTTCTTTATTGTCCCCATAATCACCTGCTTTATGAACTGTGGGTAGAGCTGATGTTGCAACTGGTAATTTTCTTAGAATCCAAATTCATTTATATTTTTCTTTTGATTTACATCATTTCTGGGAATTGTTAGTGGATGGAATAAGAAGAGAATACATTATAAACAATTCAAAACACCCAAAACAAAATTCTTTGGACCTTTTACAGATACCACGCATGCAAATAAATGTGGCTTTGCATTCCAATGGCTTTGGAGTGGGAGTTACATTTTCCTCTTTAACCTCTTTCTTAACCAAACGGAATTGTTTTTCAAGCATGTTGTATCTAAATCAAGTTTGACATTTTAAATTTACTCACATTGACTCAGTTCCAATAAAGAAGTAGAATGACTTTTTGAGGTGCTGGGGATCGAACCCAGGGCCTTGCACGTGCTAGGCAAACACTCTACCACTGAGCTACACCGTCAGCACCAAAGTGTCTTTTGATTCCAGCATTTGTGCAATCCTGGATGAATTGTACCAAAGTTGGAATGCCTACTATTTTAGAATGAAATCAAGAAATTGATTGTATTGCTTGCATAATCAAAACAGAAACACCCATTAGAAGAGCATATATGCTTTTTTCTTGCACTACTGAGGAAAGAAGTGAAAAGAGCAATCCATGATGTACACTTAGAGTAAGAACATGATCACTCTCCTTATTGCAAATCATTTTTAATGATTTTTCTTGCAAACCCATTTTAGAATGGGTACTTATTTTTAATTGAAGAACACTCAATTTGTTTTCAGTCAGTCAAAAATAGTAATTCCCCTACTAATATGTGGACCTCAATTTCAAAGCAATGGGAATCTTCTCATTTCTCTAGAGAGCCAACACGTTTGCTTAGAAAGATTGTGCAATATGTGTAACTCAGTGATAAAGTGTATGTGTGCACACACAAATCCCTGCATTTGATCCCCAGAACAACAACAAAAGACAGAAAGACAGACTACAGTTTGGGTAGAAGCAGAAACATAACCTGATTCTTTTTTTTTGTTTGTTTAACTTTTGTAAGGACTTATGCATGAATCTGATTTTTGCTCTGAAATAGAGCAAATGTATACATCGTTTTCAGTGTTGATATTAATGGTGGATAATGAAATCTGTGTGTGTATTCAGGTATGTCTACCCATGTAAAAATGAGGAAGACATTACAATAATATTTCATCTGAGTTAAACCTACCAGTTTCAGGAAACCCCATATAAGTTCTCTTGTTTTGTCAAGCATTCTTTTTCATTCTTCCATCTTCTCATATATTACTTTTGAACTCCTATAATCCTAGCTTAAGATGGCATGAGTTAGAGCTGGAGGGAGAACCAACACTAGTTTCCTCAGTGTACATGGTTTCAAAATATGCCCTTTATGTTATTTGACACCACTTTCCTACATGTGCTTTCTACTGAGTTTGTTAGATGAAACCATATTGCAAAATATTTGCAAAACTAAATTATTGACAAAATGCTTGTGATTCCAAAAGGGCCTGCTTGATTGAAAGCAGTTGCAGTGTTTCAACGTGAGAATGTTGCTTTTCCTTTCTGCTGGTGTATCTGTAGAATCCTATAGGCCATAGCTCTGGACTTCACTTTCCCAGATAGCGGTTTTTCTACAGCTAATGCAGAGCAGAGTTTTAGAATGCTGTACTTCTAATTCTCATTACCTGAGTAAGCCATTCAAGAAAATCTTATCCTTGTGTTCTTCCATGTCATATCTAATTCATAGGAAGCTGATTTCTACCTACAGGCTCATAATGTCCAGTACTACCTACCAAATGACATAATCATGCTTGGCCGTTCTCAAAATGGCTATTGCTAAGATACAGCTATGCCCTCTTCAAGCTCCTTTGAAGAGATGCTCATTTCTAGTCATGTGACTTCAGGTTGAACTTGCCATTTGTTCCTCAGCGTCCCAGCTGACATTTAGCCTGCCTCTGAGAACAGCAACAAAACCAGCTCTGCTACTAAGTGAAACAAAGCCATTTCTATTGAGAAAGGAGAAGAACAGCCTTATGGAAAATTAAATTTGCATACTTGATGATTGCCGTGGTTACTTGGTGTTGCTATAACAGAATAGCACAAATTGGATAATTTATAACACGCAGAAATTTATTTGGCTCCTAATCCTAGAAGCTGGAAAGTCCAAGACCATGATTCTGGCATCTGACCACCGTCCTTATGCTGTCATCCTGTGGGGAGAAGGCAGAAGAACGAAAGGAGGCCAACTCACTCTTATAACAAGCCCGTGCTCTTGATAACCAACGTACTTCACAGTAAATAGCATTAATCCATTCAGGAGGGCAGAGACCTCATGACCTAACCAACTCTTAATAGATCCCACCTCCCAACATTGTTACATTTGGGATTAGGTTTCCAACACATGAATTTCAGGAGACACATTCCAGCCATAGCAGTGATAATATTTAGCAATTAGAATTTAAAATTTTTGAACCTCAAATATGCAGTAGATGTGATATGTGGTGAGAAAGAAACTTTCAAGAACCTAATGTATCTCAATTGCCTTTTGACCAAGAAATAGCAACCTGAAAGCTGACCAAAGAAGGAGAAAAAATTCCTGTGTTTATTTTCTTGTTTTAAATTTAAGTTACTGTCTGTGCTAATAAGAAATGCCATCATGAACAACATGGCTCATCTTTATTTGGAATTTCAGAAAAGCTAATTGTCCCAAACCATGTTTTCTGAACTTTCCCAAGAACTTTTGCTGCCTAGCTTCATCTTGTTTAAAGATGTTAGAGCTATGTTGGGATCAATATCAACAATCAGAAGGTAATATCATGGTTCTGGTTGTCATTATCCTGTTTAGACATGCTAGAACTAGATTGCCTGTGTTAAAACTTAATGGTCTAGAGAAGAAAAGCATTCAAAAATCTTAATGATGGGCGCTTCAACTATCCAGGCATCTGCCAGATGTCTCGTTTTCTAAATTCAGAACATCTGATAAATCCATGATTTCCTCAATTAGTGTTCTCAGCTCTGACTGCATGTTAGAATAGCCTCAGAGTTTAGAATTTAAAATGAAAGATTGATAGGCAACCTTCATCCCATACTAATTAAAGCAGACTTTCTCAGGATGAGGCCCCAGACATTATTGATTTTTTGTTTGTTTGTTGAAGTGTCCCAAATGATTTAAATATGCAGCCAGGTTGAGAATCACTAACCCACACGATAATTTCATCTTTCAGAAGGGAGAGGAAGTGATGAGGGGGATTAACGCCCTGCTTCTAATTCTGGCCAACTAGGAGGCCTTGAATGGAAAATCAGAAGTGACAGGAACCCTGGAAGAGGGCCACCTGGCCATCAGAAAATTCCAGAGGGATGTGGTCATTGCCAGACACACACAGTTAGTCTGAGCTTAAAAATATTTCAGGAAATTATAAAAGCCTGATTTTGACACCCTGCTCCAAGATTCCAAAATGAAGCAGGAGACAGTCCTCAAAATAAAATTCTAATACTACTCTTGCAAATGACTGGAAGCAGGGGGAGGGGTGTGGAGGGGAGAAAGAAGTAAAAGAAAAGAATAGAAAAAGTAAGGATTTAAAGATTTAGTGTCATAGGGCAGAAACTGCTAGGATCAGATGTATTTTTTCAATGGTATGTGTAAAATGTGAAAGGTGATCTAGAAAAGCAAGCATGGGTACAAAAAGAAATCTTCAAGAATATGTAAGAAAAGTCAGAAAGATTAAATTCAGAAGGTGGCTAACATTTTAGATGATGAAGAATTTACTGAATCAAAAGTAAGAACGCATAGGATCCATGCTTCATGGCAAAGGTGAAAGAGAGAACAAGATACACTCAAACTTCATTTTATCTTTAGAAAGGGTGGGATGAAGTTTGGTCAGAAGGAATTAAAGGAAAAGATCACTTAGGAGCAAATGCTAGCTGTCCTAAATAAATTCAAACATTAGCCTAGAAATAACAAATCAGAGTGTTAATAGAATTTTCGGATGCAATTGCTTTAATCTTTAAAAAACATGGAGACTAACAGAAGTTTCCTGGCACTGGCCTACATTGTTGTTTTTCAAGAGGAAAGTAGGAAAAGCCTTTGAACTACAAGTCCCGAAGAACTGTTGATTCTTTGGTTAAAAAGTTGTACAATTTCCTTTAAAATGCAGTTTGGATGCAAAAGTTGCTAAATTAAATTATGCCCATGACATAATTTATGAAGAGAGTATAGATAAGGAATCATAAAATTTTAAATAATCTGATTCAAACTCAGTAGTTCATAACCTTTGAGAATCAGATAAAAGCTAAGTTCCCTTTGAAGTAGTCAGATACTCTAGTATAACAAGCCATCTCAAAACTTAGTGGTTTAAAACAACTATAGGTTGAGCCTTCCTAATCCAAACTAAGAAATGCTCCAAATCCAACACTTTTTGAGCACTGACATGATGTCACAAGTAGAAAATTCAATGTTTGTCCTCATGTGACAGGTCACAGTTAAAATGTGGACAAAATATCATATAAAATCGCCTCTAAGCTGTTGTATATAAGACGTATATGAAGCATAAGTGAATTTTGTGTTTAGAATTGAGGTCTATCCCTAGGATATGTCAAAATATGAATACTGCAAATATTTCAGAATAAGAAAAATCTGAAATTGAAAACACTTCTGATTTCAAGTATTTTAGATAAGGGTTACTCAACCTGTACTGTTAATTTGTTCATGATTCTACAATTTGCACTGGGCCCAGCTGGGTGGTTCTTCTGCCAGCTTTCTCTGGGATCACTCAGGCAGCTTTAGCCATCTGTTGGCCATCTGAGTGGCCCAGAAAGCCTCAGTCACATGTTTGGTGATTCTTGCTGGCTGTCAGCAGGACATGTGTCTCCAACAGGAGAGCCAGAGCTAATTTATTTGGTGGTGGCAACACCAAAGTCCTTCCTCTCATTCCAAGGCTTGGAAGTCATATAACATCATTCCAGTCTTGTTCTTTTAAGTTACAAGGCCAGCCCAGATCAATAGAGGATAAGAGACAATACCTTCAGATAGGAATAGCTGCAAAGATGTGTGACCACATTCAATTCAGTGCACCTTTTCTCAGAAAAATGCTTGTATACTGATATTCATAAAATAGGTTAATTTCAGGGAATTCATGGGTTCTTCCAACCCAAATGAACAGCCTTTAATTTCTTCTAACCATGAGTATATTGAAATAAGTATACTAAAACTCAGGGACACTAAAGTCCTGCCAAAGCCAAATAGATAGATATTTAGTACACAATACATAAATGTTGGCTATCACCTAGGTATCATAACTATCAGTTCCATGACATTTCCATTGTCAATGGATAATCACTTTGTTATTTTAGGAAATAAATTTCAGCAATTTTATAAATCATCACTCCACCCCCAGATCTGGACAATTTAAGTCAAATATATACAATAAAATATAAATATTTTATTTGTGTAGCATATTCTATACATGCATCCAGATAGGAAAGTAAGCTAGTTAAAACAGATGTAAGGGCTAGGAGCACTGTGCACACCTGTAATCCCAGCACCTGAGGAGGCTGAGGCAGGAGGATCAAAAGTTGAAGGCAAAGCTTAGCAAGACCCTGTCTCAAAAAGTGTTGGGGATGTAATTCTGTAACTCAGCGGTAAAATTCCCTGGATTCCATC
>PVHX01022360.1:0-27857 GCA_004024805.1 Geosciurus inauris | reverse complement strand
AAATCTAGAAGACATTTTGTGCAAAATGATTCTCTTATTTTTATAGCTAGGGAACTAAATCCCAGAGGAGCCTTGTGATTCTCTTAAAGACACACAGCAAATTAGTGTCATAGACTGGAACTGATCCTAAATGCCCTCTCTTTTTTTTTTTTTTTAAGATGGACACAATGTCTTTATTTTATTGCTTTGTATGTGGTGCTGAGGATCGAACCCAGGGCCTCACGCATGCGAGGCAAGCGCTCTACCGCTGAGCTACAATCCCAGCCCCTGTCCTAGTTCTTATTGCATCACTCCTGCTGCATCTTTTGCTTCCCTTTTCACTTTTAAGGATCCTTACGATTACATTGAGCCCACCTGGATTACTTAGGATATTCCATTTAAGGTTAGCTGATTAGGAACCTTAATTCACCTTTCCATGCAACCTAATTCAGGATATGGGTATTAGCATGTGTACATATTTGGGGGCTGTTTTTCTTTTGGGCATGGTCATAATGTTCCACTCATTTGCTCTAGTTAAGTCATAATTATGTTTCTTGGCTGCCTTTATGATGGCCAGAAGAATAGTAGAAAATATTGCTTGTTAGGTGCTTCCTTTTTTGTCCACACTAATGAACAGCTGTAGTAGTACTACTATGATGTGTTCCATATGATTCTTTTAATTCTTCTGGGTTCTGCACTACTGAAGATTGGTACTAGGATGCTTTGCAAAAATGTAAATAGATAATAATTAGTGCAGTTATCAATAATGAGCTCACTTATCTCAGATCCTTTTAAAATTAGGTAGTTATTTGAAGTACAACAACATAAAATTATGTTTAAGTTCTTTATATTTTATAAGAATATAAGTTCTTTATATTTTAAAAGATCTCATGCCTTTAAAGCAAAACAAAATAACAAAGCAATAATCAAACTTCAAATAAATAGCATTTGTTTTATGGGCAGGTAATAACTTTCTTCAATGTGTCATGCTTGGGTCGTTGTGTTGTGGGATTTGATTTAGGATATACTTGTACTAGAGTAAAACACGAGTTTATTAAAAAAAAAAAAAAGGAGTTCACAGCTTATAGTAAAAAAAGGTGGTTACCTACTCTTGCTAATTTACCGATGAGTGACCTATGGAAATAGAAGCCTAGAGTTTGGGAATGGGAAAACTATTGATGGTTTTCTCCGAAAGCAGTTTTATGTTTGATTTTAGCTATTGCCATGTATTATTTCTCTGATGACCAGAGCTATTCACCTAAATCTTCTTTGCTGTGAAAAGTCCTAGGGAATAGAAGATTGAATAAACAAAGTAATTTAGTCAGTAAGCATGTGATATTGGAATTCCAGCTGTGTAACAAAGCCCATCTCATATATAGTACTTGCCACAATCTGTGTTGGAACAAATGATACAGACACAAAATGTAAAATGAAAATAATTTCAAACTCTCATCACTTCCCATAGCTTTTATGGAATGTAGTTTGATCTCTAAGAACCTGTTTGCTGCTTTCTGTTTTCCTAATGTGGCAACAGTAAGAACATTCATCAAAGAATGAGAGCCAATGAGCTTGTGAATCTCTTTTCAATTTCACTGGGTACTCAAAGAAGGGAAGTTGTTCAGGAAGGCAGACTCTATTTTAATTCTATTAGGTAAATGATTTTATTTCATACTTGTGTCTTTCTTTTTTGGGCAACAGTAATCGAGAGGGCACTCCTCAATTACTTATTTTTGTGATCTTGAGACAGTTCATTTGCATGGAAGTAACTGAATTGGAACTGAAGTCACACTTGTGTTTCTGTTTAATTCTGACCTTTATAAATATCTATAAATGTTGACTTTTAAAGACCTTTTGGATTTCAAATTCCCTCTAGTAAAAAGTTTTCTTGATTCATAATGCTGTTATTTCTGGCTTAGACCATTTCCCTGTCATTATGTTGTCCTCAGTGATTACTGATTCGAATTCCTTTGTTAGGTGGAAAGCTGAAAAAACATGAGTAGATCATGTATTACCAAGATAAGGACTTTAGAGAAAGGGCCAAGTATAAATTCAGACCCATTTTCCTTATAAGACATTTCAGCAGCCCTAGTAGTGATATTTTTGCTCCACCTTATATATCTTTCAGCCTCCACCATTTGAGAGAATACTAAAAAAGGACCATTAGATGGAGAAAGTATCTCACAAAAAGTGAAACTTATTGATGTCATGGAGATTTGTAGATTTAAATTCCTTGCCAGTATACATTAGTTACATTAGGTACAATGTAGACAAGTCATATGGGAGCTATAGGAGATATTCTGTGGAAAATTAGGTTGATAAATCATTAAGTACATTTATATAATATTTTCACTAGTGTTATGAAAAATCAAAGTTTGACTTGGTACTATAGTTAAAAGTGAACATGATACTTATTGTTCACTGGGACTTCTCAGCCTCAATTTGGGCGATTGGATTAGAATAGTACTTTGGACTGAATTTGCTGTTCCTGATTTTATTAAATTATTTAAAAAATGAAGGTCTACATATACTTAAATGAAAAATTGAGTAAATCATAGCCACTAGTACTTTTGGCTGTCCCAGTTGTATATGTGGATAAAGGTTCATGAACTAAATCTTATTTACTTAATCTATTAATGTTGACACTATTAATATAACTTACTAGGTGTGAATCAGTGGTAACCCCTCTCTAACTCCTTATTCCAAAGCTCTCCTGATTTGTCATTATCACTTCATAGTGGGCATAATAATGCTAGAGAGCAAACAACTTGACCTTATTTTTTTAATATTATTTTTAGTTTTAGATGGAAACAATATCTTTATTTTTATGTGGTGCTAAGGATCGAACCCAGTGACTCATGCATGTGAGGCAAGCACTCTACCACTGAGCTACAATCCCAGCCCACAACTTGACCTTATTTTAAGTATTAGATTGTATTCATGCAAAATTGCATAAAGAAACATTTTGTACATTAAAAACATTCCCTGTTGATTTCTATTGTAAGTTCTATGGTAATGGTTAAAGGTTTTACCTAATACATAATAAAAATCAATCTTAATTATTGATTGAATTCAGGGGACCTTAATGGTATGAAGTGTGTGGGCATTTAATTCTCCAGTAACCCTTGCAAGAAGTTATTCAAATGAACAGTGAGTCCCTGTGATCTTCCTATTAAAAATGCTTAAATATGTCAAAATGACTGTTGTTCTCAGCGACTTCTATACTTCATAGCAAGCTCTTAGTGAATTTCAACTGAAGTGAACTCATAAGCATTTGAATTAATTCATTATTCCAGGAACTTATTAGTCTTCTATATATGAGCCAAACATGGATTTATTTTCTTCCTTCATGCCATCCACTTCTCTCTGTATCCCTCTACCTAAAGCAGTGAAGAATCAATTTTAGCATCATAGAATTATATGCATGGTCTCTAAAGAGAAGTGATCTTTGGTGAAAACTCTAGAGCTTATTAAAATAGATATGAGCAGCATAGGGTAAGAGAAGAGAATGAACAATAGAACCCAGTATAGGTCACTCACTTTAAATCTACCTCATTTTATTTTCTGGATAGAGTTGCCAGATGAACAAATTCAGGAGATACTTTGGATGTGTCATGTGTTCTGCTTTTGACAGGAACTCCCAGAGCATTTTTGGTAGTAAACTAGGACAAATGTTGTGTCTGCCCCCCCCACATTTAGTATAATCTGCTGACAAGGAGAGTTCACAGACTGTTTATTAGACTAGACCTTCATCAAATTGTTAAGTTTATAAGCTTGTAATTTCTCTATTTATGTGAAAACTAAGAGGAGGAGGTACTCAAATTCTGATGGGTTGGTGTGTTCTAACTCCTTATAGTTCTGTTTGGTTCACTTGGTTTTGAATGAAGTGCTCAAATAAAATGTTGGCAAAACAGGTACTAGTTAGGTAGAAATATACCAGCAACCCTTATTTAGGTAACAAATCTTTAAAAAAAAAAAAAAAAAAAGAAAAGAAAAACCAGAAAACAGAAACTGAAAAATTGTGCAGTTATTTCTCCTTGAGTTACTTTGCTATTTAGGATGGTTGAGCTGTCAGGTATATTGAGGTTCATTTCTTGTTTTGCTTGTGAAAATAAGCACACAAAGCAAGGATTGCAGGATGATAGATTCTTTCCTGTTCCTGACCTGATGATAATTAGGTATTATCAATACAGGTCAGAAACTCAGGCTAAAAATCTAGGACATAAAGATTAAATACTTAGAAGGGAGTTCTTTGTTCTTTCTTTTTTCGGTACTGGGGATTGAACTCGGGGGTACTCCATCACTAAGCCACATCCCCAGCCCTATTTTGTGTTTTTTATGTAGAGACAGGGTCTCACTGAGTTGTTTAGCACCTTGCCGTTGCTGAGGCTGGCTTTGAACTCGCGATTCTCCTGTCTCAGCTTCCCTAAGTGCTGGGATTACAGGCGTGCACCACCGTGCCTAGCATAAAAGGGAGTTCTTGAAAGCACAACCCACTAGTCAAGTAGAGGTTTTCTAGATTAAGGGGAACTTGATAGTACATTGAAGGTCATATGACTCAGAGGTTCTCAAACATCTTTATACTGGTCTCCTTCAGTAAGCAAGGCAGGTCTTGTTGGAAGTAAGTAATTCTAATTAAAGTTAGGAGGAACCAAAATAATGTCTAGATCCATGGTATCAAAATACTTGTATATAAAATTATATGCATTTCTACCTTCATATGATGTATTTTTTCCTATATCTTTGACAATACCTGCTTATTTGGTTAACAGTTAATGTTTTCCATCTTTTTAGGATAAATTGTTTATTTTGTTGGTGCATTATAATTAAATGTAATAGTGGGATTCATTATACCATATTTGTATAGATAAATGGCATAATTTGATTAAACTCATTCCCTAGTATCTTCCCTTTCCCTCTTCTTCTCCTTCCCTCAGTCCTCTTGCTTTACTTGTCTCTCTTTTATTATTTTTTAAAATAGCGTGTTGTAATTATGTATAAAAATGGGATTCACTGCAGTGTATTTGTACATGGACATAGGGTAACTGGTTGATTTATTCCCCAGTGCTTCCACATGGGCTTTTGTCCTTCCTTCCCTGTTCCCTTCTTCTACATTCCCTTCCTCTCCTCTGTTGGTCTCCCTTCTGTTTTCATGAGATCCTTTTTTTATTTTTATTATTATTTTTTTCCTCTTTAGCTTCCATATCAAAAGAAAACTTTTGATCCTTGACTTTGAGTCTGGCTTATTTTACTCATTGTTCTCCAGTTCCATCCTTTTGCCAGCAAATGCCATAATTTCATTCTGTATGTCTGAGTAAAATTCTTTTGTGTGTATATATATATATATCTTCCTTATCTTCTCATCAGTTGATGGACACCTAGGCTGGTTCCCTAACTTGGTTATTCAGATTGCTTTGCTATAAACATTGGTATGCATGTATCACTATAATATGTTGATTTTAGTTCTTTTGGATAAATTCCAGGAGTGGAATAGCTGGGTCATATGGTGTTTCCATTCCCAGTCTTTTGAGGAATCTCCATACTGATTTCCAAAGTGGTTGCACTAATTTTCAGCCCCACTAACAACGTATAAGTGTACCTTTCCTTCTTATTTGCTGGGATTTATTGTTATTTGTATTCTGGATGATTGTTATCAAGTGAAATGAAATCTCAGGGTAGTTTTGATTTCCATTTCCATGATTTCTGAGAATGTTGAAACCCCCCCACCCCCCCATTTGTTGGCCATTTGTGTTTCTTTTGGGAACAATGAAATTGTTTTTAAGTATTCCTTAAAATGTTGATAATAGGCTGTTTCGGCTCTTTCCTTCTGTTGTAGAATATGATTCCTATTAGAGTAATCTTTGAGTTTCTGTATCATGCCTTGACTTTTAGTCACAAAATGACTAGAGTATATGGATCTTCTCTTTATCTTCCTCTTGCTCTCCACCCCTTGACTCTTTTTGTTTCTAGCTTAAAATTACATTACATGTCATAATTACATTCTGATCAATTCTTGAGCAGACTTTACTATAATACATGCTTCTTGTGCGGAGCAGAGACAGGGCATCTTTGATATATGTTGCTATGACTTGCACAGTATATGATTAGTTAACAGATTCAGAGAAAGGTCTAGTGGTGGTTCTTCCTTTGGTTTTAGTTCCACTGCAGCCAGATCAGACTGTCCATTGTAGCAGTAGTACTAAGATAGTCCTCAAGTGGAGGATAATGCTACTGGTAACTTAATTTCATAGGCCTTCAAGAAGGTCATCCTCACTTGGGCTTATTTTTACCTAGTCTCTATCCTTTTACCTTAAGGAGAATCCATTATCTTTTTAGAATACACTTAAAAGAAATCAAATTGTGAGTTAGGACATCTGTGCTCATAGAGATGTGGGAGATATTTAACATCTGAGTACACATATGTACCTTTGTATGTATGTATGTATATGTATCTTTGTCAGTGAACAACATGCCTTTTCCAGTATTGAATGCAATGTGCTTCTTTTTAAAATGGACTTAGAAAACCTTGTATTTTTGAAGTGTTTTATCATTGTGCTGTATTATAACCAAAGTCATTTTCTGAAGGAAGAGGTAAATTAATTGAATCATTGGGTATTATATTACATTTTAATTGTAGTATTAGTTGGGTATAAGATTTGATTCTGCTCAGAATGTATGTATGGAGAAAAGCAAAAGGTTTCTATTTCCAGTAAATCTTCTCTACCTTGTAATGCTACATTAAATAGTTCAGGTTTAAAATTTTACATAAGAATAGCTAAAAATGCTATTTTTAGCATTCAGAGAAAATATTCTTTTAACAGGTTTCAAATTATTTGTGGAAAATACAAATTGACAAAGACTAACCATTCCAAATATGGGGTTTTCATTTTATTGGCTGTATGCAAAGAAAAATCAAAATTATGAGAATTGTGGAAATAGACCACTTTTATTTTAAGGCAAAACATCTAAAACTTCTAGTAGTTGGAAAGTGTTTGTATTTTATTACTGTTCTAACCCAGATCATGTTGTACTAGGCATTGTGTTGGATCAGCAGCAAAATGAAATTGACCTACAGTTTTTTAAAAAGCTTTCTACCATGGAATCATCAAATGCAACATCAAAAGAACATCACCCCTTTCAGTGAATTTTCGGTTTAATCAAGTAGAACAAAAATAGAACAAAAGATGTTTACAGAGGTTTTTAATATGTGTGTGTGTGTTTGTGAGAGAGAATTTTTTTTCCCCCTCTGCCTGTGGAAGAGGTTTTACAAGTAAGTACACAAGGAAAAAGGAAACATTTTCTGAAATCTCTACTTAACAGCGCAAGATTCCCAGATTTTTCTTCCAAGCACTTTTAAGCAAATTTTCCAAGTTGCTGCATGAATTATTCCCAAGAAGTATGTTTTTAAAAGTACAGCTGATTTATTCCATATGCATTTAAACTGAATTAAAATCCCCCATTATTTTGAAATTTTCAGTACGTTTTCACAAGTCATAGGAAAACTTGGTGTTAGAGTGACCTCTAAAATCCCTTAGTGGGACATTCTGTAAAATGAAGAGAGAGAATTTAAGGGAGAAATAGCAACCTGAGGTGGCTTTTAAAGAATAAAGTTCTCTATAATGCAGATTAATTTCACTATGTTTGCAATGAGACATTGTAAATCAGGACCTTCCAAGGATAAACTAACAAAAAACAAACCCTCAGAAGAAAGAAGTTACCCTCATACTACCAATGTCAGAAACAAGTGTAATGTCAAGTGAGATTTGGCATAGGATATATTTCTTCCTTCCTTTCCTTCGTTTCTTTCGTACCAGGGATTGAACCACTGAGCCACATCCCCAGCCCTATTTTGTGTTTTTGTTTAGAGACAAGGTCTCACTGTGTTGCCTAGTGCCTCGCCGCTGAGGCTGGCTTTGAACTCGTGATTCTCCTGTCTCAGCCTCCCAAAATGCTGGGATTACAGATGTGCACCACTGTGCCTGGCTAGAATGTATTTTTTAATCTTATTTCCTTGACTTGGTGTCTTAAAAATCCATAATAATTTGAAAACTGATCATAAAACATAAGGAAGTGCTTCAGTATAATGATTTTTGTGTTGACAATGGTAATGATTCTGATATAAATTACAACATAAAACTTGGGAATAAAAAGTAGAACATTGGAGTAACAAGCCTTTTTTAAAAAAATATATTTTTATATAAGACAATTAGGTCATGTAAATGAAAACAAATTTGCATGCTTTGCAATTTAAGATTCATTTTCTTGTTTTTGCTAAGTAGTTTTTATGCAAGATTTTAATGGACCTTCAAATTAAGTACTATGCTGAATGAGCAAAATTTCTTCGTAGACATGAAACACAGGCAGAGGAATCTATAGCAGTAATACTGTGCCAAAGGGAATTGGCATCCTGACTTTAAGAAAACACATATTAACAGCCCATAATTTGCTTACAATAAATGGAAGCATTGTAACAGTGGTAGTGGTGTTGAATTTAAAATGTAGGTTGCTACTGTTTATCCTCAGTTCTCATCCTGTTCCTCCCTTGAATTCATAAACCTAAGTAAAATAAAATTACAGTATATTTCTTATTAATAGGTAATGGGAATTGAAAACAGTGTAGCTTGAGGGAAGAGGCAAATAGCCCTATGCTAGCACCCCTCCCTCCCCTGATGAATGTTTCCCTAAGACTAATTGCAGATAAGGGAAGAGTGCTCCTCCAGGCCAGAGACACTTGGTCCACAGCTTGCAGGATCCTGACCCCTGAGCCCAAATTCCTGGGTACTAAAACTGACCACTTCATTGATTTATGGAACTAGCCCCAAATTCCTAAGTGCCCAAGAAAACCGGCACGTCTTCACTATGCCACCCCCCAACATAAACCTATAAAACCCAGTCCCTTTCTTTGTTTAATGGCTCATTTTCCACCAGGAAAATGGGTCCTCCACCACCACCACCTTCGCAGATGAATCCTGTTCCTGAATAAAAGCCTGAAATGACTTGCATGGTTTGCTGCCGCCTTTGATCTTTTTGCTCTTACACTTATCCCTATTCAAATACCATATTGGTGTTTCATATAATGTAGTTTTAGAGGATTACTTATAGCTTTTTCAGAAACATTACTTAGGTCTTGACAAGATCCTGTTTTTTTTTTTTAAAAAAAAATTTTTTAGTTATACATAGACAGTGTCTTTATTTTTGTTTCACTTATTTTTATGTGGTGCTGAGGATCGAACCCAGTGTCTCACATGTGTGAGGCAAGTGCTCTGCCACTGAGCCACAACCTCAACCCAGTTTTTAAGTAAATTAGGTGCTCTGTTTTTAGATTTGGCTCAGAAAAATATTTGTAGCCTTAGTTTCACTTCAGCTGCTGGGATGAAATAAAATATTTTGACTGCACTTTGAGAAATTTGACAACCTCCTATTAGATTCAAGTTATTTTGTATTTAATACATATCAATTTATTTCTGCATTGCAAAGTACATTGCTAGTCATGATGTTTGACATTTGTTCATGTACTTTTTATCAAGTGAGCACCACAAAATGATTTTTGATCTCCATCTAAATAAATGAGATTGTTAAAAAATTTAGCCAAAGGTACAGTTCAGTCATTTAATTGCCCACTGTGTGCTTTATATATTTGAAGTGAGAGAATGTCAAATGATGTGGAAGACTAGATTAGGTGATTTTGTAAAGAACCTTAATTTGTTAAGTTTTGCCATGTTCTAAGAAAATTTAAAGTTTGTCCTTCGTATGTTGGAGTATTGAAGTGTAGGTACATATAAAACTTAAGCAGTGATACATAATTTTATTTCTAATTTCAGCAAATCCTTATTTGAATTTCATTGATGCTGTATTACCTTTTAAGGCATTTTCTCCATATAGTAATCCATAGGCCTCTACATTTGTAGTTCTAATATTTTTAATATTTCCATTTATTTTTTGGATTCCATCTTTGTCCACTATAAGTGTACAAAAGCATAACTATTTTGTAAACTTTTTAAAGATCTTTTTGTAATATTTTAAAATATTTGGAGTCTTAATTTTACTTCAGCTTGCTGAAATGAAAGAGACAACCTCATATAAGATCCAAGAGTTACGTAGTATTTAATGATTTAGTAGCTATTAATATGTGTTTGTGGAGCACCTACTATTGAAGACGTTTTTTTCTCATTGCAACTATTTAGATTTGGAGCAAACTTGTGTTATGGTGACATGGTATGAGTCTTATTTGTGGTCCTCAGAATTTTAAAACAATATGGATGAAATGATGGTGTAATGAATATCATGATTCTTGAGATTAAGTAACCAGGGAAATGCTGTGTCATACCGGGCAGGAACATCTGATTTTATAACAGCCTATTGAGTACCAATGCCTGGTATGTACTTAATACTCATTGAGAATTTGAACGAATGACTGAGTGAATAAGTGAATACAGTTACATAGGATTGTTAGAAAACAACTAGCTAGGCTAGTGTGGAGTTATTTGGCTATAACAAGCTTCAGGTTGATTTCAAAGTGTGGAAAACTTATTTTGAGAGCCTTTTATTAAGAGATTGGTGTTAAGTGTTTTGTTGGGGCAAGAGACTCTTCCACTTTTGGGATGCTGGCTGTTTCAGCTCTCATATTGTAGCATCAGAAAGAAAGCAGTGTTAAGCACAAAACAATGGGGACTTCGTGGTGTATATTCTCAGCAGTCTTCATCACCTCTGTATTTCAGTTGCCAGTAAATAACTCATCTGGAAATAATCTTACTGCTTATTGGAAGATAGCAGCATGAATACTTGTTTTATACTAAGATTCTTTCTGAGAAAAAACAGTAAAAAAGTGCATCTGTGCTAAGGAAATTCATTTTCTCTAATAAAGTGAAAGTCAGATTTCATGTTCTTTTGCAACCAAACAATAAAACTACATCTGTTTTCTAATTCAGGCAGATATATCCAGGCATCTGAGACTTGATAACATGTTAGTATGGGGCATTGATCACTGTGAAGGAAGGAAGGTGGAGATTAGACTGCCTCACTGAGATCCACTGGCAGCATTGTCTCCTCGTCAGACGTCAGAGAGATGTGCTTTAACCCTTACCAGTTCAGAACTGCAAACTTTAAACAATTTTTGGTTTTTCCACAAAGATCATTGCATTTTATACCTTTTGCTTTTGTTCATGTTGTTATGTGTTTGGGGCACCCTTCACTTGGCTGTTTCTTTGCCTAATTAACTACTGGTTTATGATGTTAAGGGTTGTTTGGAGGAACAACTATGTATAGAATCCTGGGCATATTATTTCTCTATGGTTTCTAAAGTGAAGTGCAGGGTGATCCTTCAGTAAATAAGAAAGAAAATAATAGATTTTCTATTTACATATACTTCCAGAGAAAACTAAGCTTTTCTGACACACTCCCCTTATCTCATATGTCAAGTGGGCAGTTTTTATATGAGAGAAATATTTAGAGGAAGAGTGGGAGTTGGTGAAACACACAAGGTTTTATATCTGTATCCACCCTTGTTGATTTTTTGCAGAATGTGGTGTGTTTTAATTTGTGATGTGCACTTGGTTATCTTAAACATCCAAATTTTGTGATCATCATTGACAGAATAAAAGCATGTTGACACACCTGAGCTAAAGCCAACCAATATCTCTACTTACTATTTGTACAACATGAATCCTTGAAACTATTTAATTCACTTTTCCAACTCAGATTCTGAGTAGAATAATTCCGAGTTTCATAATTTTTTAGGCCTTGAACATGAGTTGCGACCCCCGCCCCCCCGCCCAGCAATGATTATTTAAAAATATAGCTGCATATTTTCATATTTTTCAAGTCTGGTGCCCCACTTCTTCCTTTTGAATTTAGTTTTCTTCTCAAAGTTGTGTGCTTTTAGTGTCTATTTTAGCGAGGGTATGTTAGTAAATGTCTGAAAATGTCTATTTCACTCACAAATGTTAACTTAATTTGTGTAATTGGTTGTTAATCAGATTATTACCCATTGTCTTCCAGTGGGTTGATATTAATCTAATTATCATTGTTTTGTAGTAATTTGTCTTTGTGATTGCATTTAAAATTTTGTCTGCATATTCACCGATTGTGATTCATCTTTCCTGTATCTGAGGATTCATCTCTTTTATTCATAAAAGAGAAAATTTTCTGCATTGTTTTCTCTTTTGAAACTCTCATTTGATATATGTTGCCTTTTTACATTATTCATGTTTTATAATCTTTTAATAATTTTCCATCTTTTGTCTGCTATTTTAATTCCTCAGATTGATTTTCCAGTTAACTCTGCCATTTTTTCCTGTATCTGATTTTCAGTTGTAACACAACTGAGGTTTTAATTCCAGTGCCCATTTTTTTGTTCCAGAAAGTTGTGATTGGTTCTTTATCTAACTACCCTTACAAAAAGGTACTATGTCATTTGTTTCTTATGGTTTTGATTACTTCTTATATCTTTAGAAATGTTCAACTTGTTTTGTAATATCTACCATGTAATTTTTTTAATCTAATTTCATGGGAGTATAAGCTCCTGTGTTTTGTGTATAGTGACTCTTTTCACAATGGTGGGTAGTGACCATGTGTTTTGTGTAGGTTGGGGTGCTGAACTTACCTGCATTACCTTGTACTATGAAAGTTCTGTGGTTCCTTCTGATCCATTTAATATTTGTGTAATACCTGAGACATTCCAGCCTTGACATAGGTCAGTTTTCTTGGCTTTTCTTAGACGAACCATGCTAACTTTTTACCCTATTAAGTTGTTCTGAAATGGCTTTTTTTTTTTTTTTTTGTCCATGACTTTAGTTGCATAATTTTGAGGCCTGGAAACTTTAATTAATAGGAATTATAATGTAGTTATGCTATAGATGATTATTGTATGGAATAAGTTTTGGAAAATCTGAATGTAGATTCTTTGTCAAAACGTTATTGAAGGGGCTGTGGCTGTGGCTCAGTAGTGGAGTGCTTGCCTAGCATGCGTGAGGCACTGGGTTTGATCCTCAGCACCACATATGAATAATAAATGAATAGGGTAGGGATCCATCAACAACTAAAAAAATAACAAAACAAAACAAAAAAAATCTTATTGAAGCTTGAGGAATGCTTTCAGCTAGCATCTCAAACTTTTTGGTCTTAGGACCATGAACTGTCTTAGAAATTGAGGGCCTTGAAAACCTTTTGTTTTGTATACTTTATCTGTTGACACTTTATTCAAAATTGACACTGCAATTTTTAAAGCCTAGTTTATTAACTTAAAATAATAGCAAATGTATTAAATGCTAACAGAAAGTAACATTTTAATGAAAAATAAGTCTTGCAAAACAAAAAAAATTAGTGACATAGTTCTGAAATCTCTTTAATGTCTGGCTTTACAGAGTCATAGCTAAATTATAACAACAGCTTCTGAGTTTAATCTATTGCAACATGTATCTTTAAAGAATATTAAGAAAATCTGGCTTCACACAGATTTCCAGTAAGAAAGGGAGGAATATTTTAATATTCGTTTCACATAATTGCGCTTTCTTCTTTGATAATATGCCAGAGCTCAACCAGTGATAATTTTAATAAAGATCTATTGCAGTGTAGATATGTTACAGAGCCTTTTTTCTTTGTTATAATAAAACCCATTGGTCTGCCTCATATTCTAAAAAGATCTTTACTCATGTATTATTGCTCAACTTATGTATATTTTGTTTAATTGGAAAATTTTGTTCTTTGAGTTGAAGATTTTGTAAAATTTTGTTCTTTGAGTTTCAGATATTGACCTATCCCACTTTCTGTTATCAACACTACATTTGTTAATAGAACCAATGGCTTCATTAGAATTATCTTGAAGTATTGGGAAGCTATCCAGTGCATAGTAGGTAAACATTTTCCAGAAAGGTAATTTTTTTTTGAAGCCCTGAATTTTCACATTGACAACAAATGCTGTCAGTTTTCTTTGAAATTAACAGCCTGACTTTGCATTTTTGAGGAAATGCCTGAGATCATGTGTTTTTGAGGTCTGTGGACCATATTTTCAGGACCAGTGGCTAGGAGAACCTGACACCCTTGCAGAATCCAGATATAACTTTCTTCTTTGAGGCTCTTATAGTAAGCATTATGTTCTTTTTCACAGATGACTCATATAAAGTGTAGCACTGCTTTGCAGACATGATATTTTTGGAATTAGAACTTGTTAATGATGAACCTTCTGGTACTTGGACAAATGAGCTAGTAAGAATGGTCTCTCATCATCCAAGTGAGAGATGTACAAGTAAGAGGGTAGATCTTTCACTGTGACAAAAATTGACCGAAACCTAATCTTACTTTCTCTTCACTCAAGATAATTGCCAGTTGCTTTTACAGCTGTTGGTGTCTTGTCTTTTAGAGTAGTCTGTGTGTGTTCTTTAACTGTCATGGTTTTGTTTGGGAAGCTATCAGATTTATTTTTTATGGTTTGATTTTTCTCACAAATTTATGTCTAGGAGATCCATGAGCCTTTTTTCTCCTTCCATTCTTCCTACTGTGCATACATACTCAAACATGCATATACATACTCACAGGTATCTTTCACTTAGTTATCTGGTTGTCAGCCTTTTCATAGAATCAGGTTCTATCATTGCAGAATTGTCCTTAAAAGTCTTGATTTCCACAGGTATTATGGGTTAGCATTAGCTTATTTATAACCAAACTAAGTAGTACCAAATATGGTAAAGGTTTTTAGTTTTTATCTTAGAGTTCCCTATAACAAGGAATTTTAAACATAAAATGCTTAAAAAAAAAAAAGACCCTTATATTCTCATTAAATTGTTTTGGGATATTTCCATAGTGGTCAGAAGGGAGACCCAGCCTTGCAGCTGCTAGAGGGGAAATGAGAATTGGGCCTAGACAAACATTAAAGATTCTATTTGTCAAATGTAAGCAGTGTTAAATACTGGTTCTCAGAGACACATAAAGAATGCTGGGATGGGGAATGTTTCAGAGTTGCAAGCCCATACGTGAACACTTACGGGATGAATAGAATAAAGGTGTTCTCATGACAAGCCATCATAAACAATAACAAAAGGGTATAGGCAATTAAGGAAAATACTTAATAGTTTGGAAGTTCCCTCTTATCCATAGCTTCACTTTCTGTGGTTTCAATAACCCATGGTCAACTGTGGTTCACAAATACTTAATTGGTAATTCCAAAGGTAAACAATCTGTAAGTTCTAAGTAAGTTTTATTATAGTATATTATTCTATTAGTTATTGTCAGTTTTTCACTGTGCCTAACTTATAGATTTTAACAAATATGTGTATGAAAAATATAGAGCTTGGTACTGTCTGTGGTTTCAAATATCCACTGGGAGTCTTGGAATGTGTCCTTGAGGGTGAGTAGATGCTACTGTGCTTATGTCCAAACCTCCCCGCAACACCCCAATTGGTTTGGGACTGATGGACAATCAGAAAGGTTAAATCAGACCTGTTGTCTTACTTATTGCTAGTAGGAAGTATGGAGTAATTGAGTCTGTATTTTGTATGCAACAAGGGAATAAATTTTGCCTTGGTGTATTACACCTTGCTAAGGCAAGAATTATTTATTGTCCATTGACAGTGTGACTAGGCAGGTCAATATGTGCATTGCCCTGTGGAGGCACTTTGGTTAGTTTTCTTCATTTTGATGAATTATTTATCCTTGTTAATACACTAACAAGGATACTATTTTGTGTACTATTTTGTTAAAATCTGTTGTTTGATGCTCTTTTCTTTCTTTTGGTCCTTGGGGGTTAATTTAAATGATTGATGTTTACAGTACTGGGAATTGTGCCGGGTGCTCTCTATCACCACCCTCCCTCACCTTTCTTTCTTTTGAGAAAGGGTTTCACTAATTTGCCAAGGCTGGCCTTGAACTTGTGATCCTCCCGCCTTAGCTTCTGGGTTGTTGGAATTACAGGTGTGTGCCCTCACAATGGGCTTAAAGTTTTGCTTGTATATTTTTAAATTTATTCCTTGCTGGAAGAAGCAGATCAGACTCAATCTTCTGGCAAATTTAATTGGAAATTCCTGTCTTGACTTAAACCTTGGCCTTAAGTTATATCTCGGGTATTAAATTTTTCTTAAGTTTTGGAACCTAAAACAAATTATACCTAGAAAACATTGTGTAGCATTTTTACCCCTCCAAACAAACTCCTTGTGGATTTTCTTAAACTGTTTTCTATTTTTCTCAGCAAAGAAGATTTTTGCTCTGTTTTATAGTTTGTATTGTAGAAAAATATAGGGATATTAAATGTGCTGTTTCATACTGTTCACTGGCAAGTATTGAGGATGAATTTAGGTATATAATTTCCTTTCCTATCCAGTGAAACTCACATACTGCTCACTCTTAAGAGATAACTACTTCTTAAGATCATTATCTAACTTGGTAGATCCAGAAGACATAATTTATTTAACTGGATGGCCAGTAGCATAGAGTGCTTTGGTAATTACAACTTTTCTTACCAGTCTGTACTTTTATTGAAAATACCCAATATAGTTGGGTATAGTTTTATGAGTGACAGAAAGTGTGCCGAAACATTTTCAAAACTATTTAGAGTTAGACATTGGCTTATTTAAATGGTTGGTACTGCCCAATGCACCCAATTTTGAAGGAAGTGAAATAAATATGAAAGCTGTCTAGCTCATTAGTGAAATGAAGGAAACATTGTGACTATGAGGGTACGGTTGTCACAGGAAATTAAATGGAAATGAAAAAGTTAATAATCTTAAATTGGTTTTTCTCTGCATACTGATTTGTAAATGTGATGTGTTCTATTGGTGCATGAATCTATGAAGACTTTGACCTTCCCAAGGAAGCACATAATTCATTTGACAATTGAGTAAGTGTATAAACAAATGAGTACGACATTGTCTATATAATTCAGGAATTAGTGACCAGCTTACTGAAAACAGTAAGAGGAATTTATGTTAAGCCTTGATATTTGTATCAACTTAGGAATATTTAAACATCTGTTATGTACAACATCTCAAAGTAATGCCTATCTTGGTTTGTGCCTGTGGCAGGTGTTACCAAGGAATGCTTGTTGGCTTTCTCACTTCTTTCCCTAAATTTTGTTTAAAATTTAAATATATAACTGTGACATCAAAGATTATCATGACCTCAATTACTTTTATGGTCTATTTTTGTTTTCTCATTTTCTCAACATTAATATGCATATTTGCAGTTTTAGTACAGTATCACAAATTTTCCCCATCTTGAGCTATAATTTACATGCATTGAAGGCCCAGAGTTTAAGCAAGTTCCCTTGTGCCTTTTCCAGCCCCTGACCTTATCCTCTACAACCACACTAGTATTTTATTTACTATAGTTTAGCTTTGCCTACTGAAGAACTTCATAAATATACAGCATGTTTTCTTTTATGTCTTGTTTCTTTTGTTCAGCATAATTTAAAAATTCATGTTACTTGCTGTATTGGTAGTTTGTTTTTATTGCTGAGTTGTCTTCTATTGTGTGAATATATAATTTATCTGTTTATTTGTAGACAGATGTTTGGGTTATTTTCACTTTTTGGCTTGTACAAATGAAATTACCACAATTATTCATGCATAAATCCTTTATGGACTTACCTGTTCACATCATTTGGATAAATAGCTGGGGATGGAATTGTTGATTATGTTAATAAGCAGAGGGTCTCAACTGTGGGTTGGTTAGAAACAGCTCCCTTTCCCAGGAAATGTGGCAATCTGGAAACATTTTTTTATTATCTCGATTGGTGAAGATGGATTGAATTTAGGAAGACTGCTAACCATACAATGCATATAATGATTCTTAACAACAAAGAATTAAATAGTTCAACATTAGTATGTTGGATTTGAAGAATTTAAACAACTGATAGTGTTTCAAAGTGGCTGTATTATAATATATATAGGCAATATATGACAGTTTTATTTGCTCTACATGCTCTTCTAAATTTATCAGTCTTTTTAATTTAGACATTCTAGTGGTATCTTATGACATTTTCTGATGACAAATGATATCAAATATCTTTTCATGTGCTTTTTGATCATTTTCTATGTCTTTTGCAAAAACGTCTGGTTAAATTAATTTTCTTAATGATTTTTTTGGAAGTTGAGAAAGTTTTAACTTTGGAATCCAGTGTACCATTTGAATTTATTTATTTTTTTGCTAGTGTTTATTTTTTAGGTTGTTTGTGCTGTATGAAGGCATTCCCTGTATCATTGAGATTGTATTCTTAGTTCTTATAGGAATTTTATAATTTTATTCTTTTATAACATATTGGAATGAATTTCTTCAGTAAGGTAGAGATTGAGATGTATTTATTTCTATGTAGATTTTCTCTGTGTGTGTGTGTGTGTATACACACACATACACACACACACACACACACACACATATATGAAAAATTTCTTTACCAGTCTCTTTCTATGAATGATTAAGTTGGGCTTCTGCCTAAACTCCATTTTTGGGCTTTCTATTCGGCACTGTCATCTATATTTATTCTTATTGCCAATATCATGAGCTGCCTCAGTTACCATGGTTTTATATTAAGTCATGGAAACAGTTAAGGTAGGGCCTTCACCTTTATTCTTCCTCAATATTGTTTTGCCTATGCTAAATCTTTTGAACTTCAGTATAAATTTTAAATTATACTTGTTGGTTTTTGTGAAAAAACACCTGGGGATTTTAATTACAAATGCATTGGTCAGCTTTGGATTTGATATCTTGGCAATATTAATCAATTCACAAATGTAGTGTATTTCTCCTTTTGTTCCTTCAGACCTTCAATGTCTGACAGTGGTATTTTGGATTTTTCTGTTTCAGTGTTAGAGTTTTGTGTTTCTTCCTTAAAAAAAAAAAAAAGACTTTTGATAACATGTAACTGTTGCTTGAGGAAACTTATTTTCACACTGTTGCTAGTACAAATTGAAATATAATCGATATTTTATATTTGTATTTGTGTTCTGATTTTATATTCTGCAGCATATGTTAATTTACTTGTTAGTTTAATTTTTGGTTGAAGCCTGAGGATTTTCTACATAATTATATAATCTGTGAATAAAACCCATTTTCCTATTTAGGTACTGGGGATTGAACCCAGGTGCGCTCTACCACTGATTTGCATCCCCATCCCTTTCTATTTTTTACTTTGAGACAGGGTCTAGCTAAATTGTCTAGGCTGGCCTCAAACTTGTGATCCTCCTGCCTCCTGAGTCATTGGACATGCAAGATTGAGCCCCACATTTCTTTCTGATATTTATTTATTTTCCTTGCCTTAGTGCTATGTTTAGGACCTCTGGTATAATGCTTAATAGGAGTTATGGTAGCAGACATTTGTGCCCTCCTCTCAGTCTTGGGGGAAAAGCATTTAATGTTTTACTATTAAGTATCATTCAGAATGTAGATATTTAAAAATTGTATTTTACCTACCCAATAGTCTTAGCTTTGCCGAAACACTGGGATGTAGAAGATGTGATTGCCATATTTGGTTTCTGAATAGTTTCAGGTTATTTCTCTTCTGTGTGAGTATTGCTCATTATTTCAACTAATTTTTTGCCCCAAGGTGAGAGTTCAGGTGTAGGGAGACAAGATCTCCATTGAATGTGTGGCAGAGCCACCCTTTCTGAAAAACCTTAGGAGACACTGTGTCTTGTAACAACTCTGTAAGATGTCTTTTCCAGGGTTCCTTTAAGGAACATGTCCATTACAAGCAAGTCTGAATTATACTTTGTATCAGATTAGTAGTAGTTCTGAATCCAAACAAAGTCTTCCAACCAGGAGTCATTTTTACTATAAGAATAAAGGTATGAGTGGCCCTCTTGGCACAGTGGGCAGCATATCAGTCTCATAATCTGAAGAACAAAGATATGGGCATGCTACTTTTATCAGGTTGCCAAGGAGATAGAGGAGCTAGAAAGTAAGTGAAATTTCTCTTTACCTACATCATAGCTGTTTTTCATCAAACTGAGGAAGTTGCCTTCTATTCCCACTTTGCTGAGTGCTTGCTTTTTTAAATTATGAAGGGGCAAAATTTAGTGAAGTACTTTTTATACATTGATTAAAATTTTATAGAGTTTTTCTCCTTCAGTCTGTTACTGTAGTGAAGTATATTAATTGATTTTGCATTCCTGGGCTATATACAAATTTGGGTATATATCATTCTATTACCTTTTTATACATATCTTGGTTCAATTTCATAATACTTTGTTCAGAATTTTTTTGCTTATATCTTCATGAGTGATACTATGATTTTATTTTATAGTGTCTATGGCAGGTTTTGACATCAGGGTTATGCTTGCCCTGTATGAAGAGTTGAATGTTTTTTGTAAATTTTTTTTTAAATCCTTAAAAGTATAGTAAAATTTGCTAGTGAAGCCACTAATGCCTGGAGAATTTTTGTGTGAAAATTTTAAATTAGGAATTTAGGTTCTTTGGTATGTATAGGGATATTCAGGGGTTTTTCCCCCTCTTTTCCCTTGTGTTAAGTCTAGTCAGTTTTGATTTCTAGATACTTGCCTGTTTAATTCTAACTTATAGATAATTTGTCTGTCTTCAGGTTTATTGGTTCTTTATTTTGTGTCCAATTTCCAATTAGTTTTCTCTGAAATTTTCATTTTGGAAATTTTTTTTTTAAATGTGAGATTTCTGTTTTTCCATTGGGATTTTTTCCCCCTTAGTATTCCAAATCTCTTTTGAAATACCTCCCCTGCTTTAACTCACCAAATCCATCTTTTCCTATAGGTTCTTTCACCTATTTGTTAAACAAAAATCCTTGTGTATTAATTCCAAGTTGTGGTTTGCAAATTTGTCTCCATTGATTTTTTTCTCTTGGTTATGAGGCATGTTTTTCTATTTTTTCCATTTCTAATTTTTTAATTACATGCTTCAGATGCTATGTTGTAGAGATATGATTTTATCTTCCTTTGAAGAATATTTTAACAGATGATTATATTACTGATAGACCACGTGAAACTTGTGGAAGCTTTATTTTCCATCTTAAGTCCTGTCTGTTTTGGTTTCACCCTACGTTACGAGAAACTAAAGTTCTAAAATTTCCTGGCATTTTAATGGAAAGCCCAAGGTGTCTACAAAGTTCTTTTAATTGTTGGAACTCAAACCTTTGTCTTTGTTTCAGTGAGGGACAGCTGCAGTCTCTGCCATTTCTTCCTGAGTGACTTGGCTTTTGGCTATTTGTGTGTGCATTTCAGTTATCAGTAAAGGATTTCAGGAGAGTTACACACAGATTGAAGCCACTTTCTCTTGTGATTCCCTCTGTTTTGAGATTTCTCTTAATATCTATGTTCTCTGGACCCAAGCTAAATATTCTGACTCCTCAGACTATTGGACAGGGCCTTTCTGTTTCTAGAGCTAACAGTCCATAGTGAATGGATTGGGGAGTGTTTTCAGGGAAAAATCCACGTAAGTGGGTCAGGTAGGGAGAACACTAAAGATGACCCATAATCCCTGGCACTTGTGAATATGATATCACTCCCATGATGATGTTTAACATAACATTGACATAGGGAGATTATCTTGGTGGGCCTAACTACTCCCATAGCCTCTCAGTCTGGCCAGTGACAGAAGCAGCACAGGAGTATTCGACACAACATTGCTGGCCTACAGATGGAGGACACTATGTGAGAAGAGGGTCCTAGAGAGAAGTCCCTGCCTGAGAGCCAGCAAGGAATGGGGACCTCAAGTCTACAAATACAAGGAGCTGAATTCAATTTGGGGAGGGGGGAGTACTGGTGATTGAACTCAGGGGCACTCGACCACTGAACCACATCCCCAGCCCTATTTTTTGTGTTTTATTAGATACAGGGTCTCACTGAGTTTCTTAGGGCCTCGCCATTGCTGAGGCTGGCTTTGAACTCACAATTCTCCTGCCTCAGACTCCCAAAGTGCTGGGATTATAGGTGTGCGCCACCACACCCGGCTAAGGAGCTGAATTCTGCCATCAACCTTAAGGAACTTGGTAGTGAATTTTTTTCCAGAGCTTTCAGATGAGAAGTTTGCCTAGCCAGCATTTTGATTTCAGATTTCCAATAATCCCAAGCAGAGAATTTAGCTACATTGTGTTAGATTTCTAATTTAACAAAATTCTGAGCTAATAAATGGTTATTTTAAGTGGCTAGGTTTCTGGTAATTGGTTATGCTGCAATAAAAAACTAATACAACAAGGATTGCACATAGCATAATTTCCTTCTTTCCTGAGAATTTCCTTTAATATCTGCCTGATACTGGTGCTCTTCAGTTCAAGCATTTGTTTTATATATTTTGTGTTGATTTTGTAATTGTCATCTGTGGGACTGCCACTCTAATATAAGGTGTTTGGCTATTACTGGAGCTAGAACTTCCTGTCCATATCATTTTGTGGGTCCCTTTTCACTTTAACATTATTTATATGGATTTCATGTTAGTTGCATAATGTCTCAATGTGTTGGAGTACCATCCTCCTAATGTTAGGTGTTCTTACTTTTGCTATAAAAAACCCCTGCAGATATCTCTCAGTCCTATTATTTACTTTGGATACATTTGGAATAGAATTCTGGGTCTAAAGAGAATAGAGGAAGTTGGCAAAACCTTTGGAGTAAGACAATGGTGCAAGTTCACTTTCTGTTGGACCACTTACAAGCTGTCAGAGATTGGGGCAATTTAGAGTAGTCTCCTCATTTTCTCCTTATGTGAAAGGATAAGAAAGTCTTTCTCATGGTTGCTTGGGCATGAGATACATTATGTACAGAAAATACTGGCAAAGAAATGGACAAGTAGTGGTAGATGAGATAAAGATAATGACTGTAGCTATTGATGTGTTTGCCATCTTGTTTTCCAACTAAAATGCCAATTTACAGTTGGATTGCTTTTCAAAACAGATCTATATGCATAATGAAAAAGACAACTACAAATAACAGAACACAGGACATGCTGACTAAAGTTATAGATGAAAGTACAGAGTTTAGCAATTACATATTGGGTGCTGAGTGCAAAAGATAAAACTATCTCATTCCCTTCAGTTTGTGCATCAAAAGGAAATCCTGTTAAGATGACTTATAGGTATGGCGTCTGGAGACTCCTCCCACACCCCCGCCCCACCTCAACAGCATACTTGCTTTGGTGTAAATCTGATCTGTCAGGTTTGGCCACAAATACCCTGGTTGGGGTTATTTCCAATATGAGTATCTTTTAAATAAACCCATTTTAAAACCTTGCACTGAAATTCTTTATTGGTGCTAATTGGATTTGTAGTTTGCATGCTTGGTCACATTTTCCATAAGTATACTTCTCTGTGTCTCAAAGGATGCTGTTTTATTGTAACACATTGAAATAATGTGTTGTGAATATTCTACATAAGTACTTTATTAATGTAGATTCCTGAGGTTTATTGTTGCAAAATGTTTCTATTGACAACTCCCCCCCACCTCCCTTGGGGTAGAAAATGTACTTAATTTATAGAAGCTGACTAAAATGAAATTTTCGAGAGGAAAGAAAATTAAGTGTACCAATGTGATGACGGCTAATGTACTTTGAAAGAATTTCATCTAGTGGAACTGGATTGAATGAACAAATTTTAAGTTTCTAATGTTATTATGTATATCAAATGATGTGCATAATATTGAACTATATGAAAGGATTAGCTCAGTTCCTATTGACCCCTTCCCTCTTCTTATTCCCATAAAGAAGAAAGTAATTTTTGTTAGGCTTTTCAAAATGGTTCTAACTTAGTTGAAATAGCCTTTCTTTAAAAGGTAACAAAGGTTACCAGAGGTTCTAAAAGGGTAAAGTTGAAAACCAAAGAATTATCCCCTCTCTCCATTATTTGTTTTTTGTTTTGATGGACAGTTTGCAGAATATATTTTTTTCTTGGTAGAAATAAAAATAGCAAAAGAATATGGCTGGAATAACTGAATCATACTATTTTAAATTTCTCTTTAAAAAAATTTATAAGCTTCTATGGTATAAGTAAAGGGCCATATTTGCTTGGGTGATTGGGAGCTGAGAGCATAGTCCTCAGGAAAGATTATTGTCAGATATTCCCCCTTTTCAGCTAGTAAAAAATGTAGAGATCATTTGTTTAAAGGTCTGCAGCTTTAGGGCACAAATTAATTCTCCAGTTAATTCTGACAAGCTCAGGTGATTCTCACTGTGGAATGTGAGATTATATATGGTATAGGCATGGGCCTTGGCTATACCTTAGAAACTATTTCTTTACTTAGGTTTCTGATAAGGAATTGTACTTGGCATGGGCAGTTTTACAGAGCCTTTTCAGATTTGAATTTTAATATGAAGGACTCCACTTTTTTCAGAGGAAGCACAGACTTTCATTTCTATCATTTCATTCAGCAGTCATTTTTTAGTATCTTGTGGATGTAGTTGAAATCTACATGATCAGTTTTTCTCATTTGCAGTTGTTAAATTCTACTTAAACTGTTTCTAAATCTCTTTTAAACTCTTGAGTTCAAATGTCTTTTGGATATGGTTGAAATCTATGATTAATTTTTCTCATCTACAATTAAATTCTACTTAAGACTATTTCTAAAGCACTTTAGACTCTTCAGTCTCATTCCTCTAGAAGTGCTTTTGCTTGTTTCTGTTCAGTACATCTTAATTTATTGTAGTATAATTTAGGCCATTCTTCATGTATCCTATTATTCTCATAACTGCTATTTTAAAATTTTAGTATGTACAGTAGTTTTATCAAAGCAGATAATTTAGTAAATGCTATAGAAAGAACTGAATCTTCTTTTGCTCATAAGTACCATCATTAAAGTTAAAAATGAAAGTTTCTGTGCCTTTATGGTAATGCTGTTTGCAGTGTCTGCCAAATTATCAGCCAGTAGTAAGCTTTCATTTTATTTTTTTTATTTTTTAGTTGTCAATGGACCCTTATTTTATTTATTTATATGCAGTGCTGAGAATTGAACCCAATGCTTCACACATGCTAGGCAAGCGCTCTGCCACTGAGCTACAACCGCAGCCCCCAGTAGTAAGCTTTGATCAGATCTTCTTGAAGCATGTAGAGGGGAGGATGAGGGCAGGACTCTAATGAATAGAAAGAGAATCCAGAATCTGGAAAGCCAGAGAGAGCATATTAAGAGGGAAGTCAGTGGCATCAAATTGTGTCACTGAGATCTATCTATCTCTTCAGTGTTCATGGCCATGGCATGAGTTCACGTCATTTCTCTTTTCTTCACATACATAATGCTTTCTCTGGAATATCCATGCTCCTAGTGTTACCAATTCCTGTTTAACTTTTACAACTGAAATTATTCATCACATCACTGAAAACATTTTCTATAGCCTATTCCCTATGGTTTCTCCATCACATATAAGCTTCATTCATTGAATTTTACCCTCATGTTAGAATTGTCTCCCTAGCCTTAGCTTCTTAGAAGACTGAAGCAAGAGGATCACTTTAATCCTAGGAGTTTGGCATCATCTTGGGTAACATAATAAGACCCTATCTCTGAAATAAAATAAATAGAGGACTAAGGCTGTAGTTCAGTGATAAAGTGATAACTCAGTATGTGTGAGCCCTTAGTTTGATCCCCAGCATCACAAAAAGAATTAAGAAAAATTGTCTTTGCAACTGTTAGTCCTATTAAATTATGAACCTTTTAAAGATACAAGACTGTTTTAATCATCTTTGTACATCAAGTGCCTAGCATAAAGTTTAGTTTTAATGGAAACTTAACAATTAATAAGAAAGACTTAACAGAGTTTATTATTTTCAACAATGAAGCAGTAATTGGTGACCTTCCCCTTTCTCAGAATATTTTATTCACTGGTGGAGGTGGAAAGCCATATTGAAGTAAGTTGATATGATAAAATGAATGGAAGGAAGGATGAGTGGGCCATAATTCAAGAAGGTTGACTGAAAGGCAGAGGGGTGAAGAGTGGAGGCTGTAGCTGGCAGGGAATGCTTTAAAATAAATGTGAAAACCTAAGCGTGTGAACATGATAGTTCCTCAGGGAAGGAGCCCCAGAAGAGGACCTCATTGAGGAGAGGGGATTTGTGAAGACTTGAGAGAGGCCAAATCCAGAATTTGAACTGTGGTGGGGGAGGCGAACTTTTGAAATGACAAGGTTTCTGCATTTGAGATTAAAGCAAAAGGAAGTTCTAGATAATCGACTCACAATTGAATATTGGGCAGCTATTAAAGTAGTTGCTTTCTCCTCATGTTACACGTTATATTAGAGCCAACGTTGAATAGTATTCTCCTTCAGTGATGGGATTGGTGGCAGTTGCTTTTAGTATATTTAGATGAGCCATCTGTATGTGTAAGTACTGCGTCTGTGGATTCAACCAATATGAGTTGAAAATATTTTTAAAAATTGTATATGTACTGAGACGTACAGACTTTATTCATTATTCCCCAAATTCAGTATAACAATTATATGCATAGCATTTTTCATTGTATAGATTTTGTAGGTAATCCAGAAATGGTTTAATGTATACAGGGAGATATAAAAAGGTGATATGCAGGTAATACTCCATTTTATTGAAAGGACTTTGGAGCATCCTCAGATTTTGGTATCTTAGGGGGTCCTGGAACAGCCTAGTGGATACAAAGAGACTATGTAAAATTTATGAACAGGACAAAAGGAAACATCGCCTGTTTATTTTGATTTTGAAAATGTTCTTATTTCCAATTAATTTTATAGGTGTATCTGGGAAGTAGCTCTTGAAACACTTGTGAAACACTTGTTGGTGCTGTATATACTACCATATCATTTAGTTTCGAAGAAGAATGTCAAGCTATTTGGAGATGCAATTGAATATACACATGCCTATTTTTTTTTTTTTGACCAGGGTTTGAACTCAAGGGAACTCGACCACTGAGCCACATCCTCAGCCCTATTTTGTGTTTTATGTAGAGATAGGATCTCACTGAGTTGCTTAGGGCCTTGCCGTTGCTGAGGCTGGCCTTGAACTTGTGATCCTCCTGTCTCAGCCTCCCAAAGTGCTGAGGTTACAGGCGTGTGCCACCATGCCCTGCTCACATGCCTAGTTTTTCAGATATTCAACATGAGATCTATTTTATAAGCTGTGAGAAAAAGCATTTTCATACAGAGTAACATGACATCATTCTTGGCTGACACACATAAAATGGACTTGTCCTTTTTCAACAAAATGACTGAAGTCTGCTTCTTACTTACAAAACCAACCTTTAATCCTGAAGGTTGTATTGCTGATGTGATATGCATAAGATACTTTACACTGCAACTGAAAAGAACACAACCAGAGGTGACATATAGAACAAGGTAACTTGTTTACATAATGAGGAACATGGATGAAAGGCATTTCTAGGGTCCATGCATTCAATGTCAATATCAATGTTCTGTCTTTTGGCTCTGCCACTCTTCCTTTTTGAGTTGACTTTTGTCCTCAGATTTATCCTCTCATGACTAAAAGACACTATAACTCCAAACTTATTAAATCTTACTCCACAATTCTTTTAACATTTTAAATTGTATTTATAAGGCTGCCATTCAAACATGTCAAATACTATTGAATTTCATATTTATAAAAATTGTTATCTAGATTCCATCCCAAGATAAGAAATAATCTATTTTTCTTAAAATACACCTGCATTATATCTTCCTCTGTCCTAGAGTTTAAAGATGCATGAACACTAAAAAAGTATTCACATATGCAAAAGTTACATGTGGCCAGAATATTTTTTTTTTTTAAGAAATTCTTTTTTTTTTAAAGTTAGGGCTATGATGACCATCATATTCCACCACCTTTACTATCCCAATGCCCCCTACTCCTTACACCCTTGTGAACAGAGTTCCTCCATGGTTCCCATGTTCTTTCCCACATTATGGATCAGCATCCACTTATCAACGAGTACATTTGGCATTTAGTTTTCTGAGATTGGCTTACTTCACTTAGCATGATATTCTCCAACTCC